>CANTAL010000123.1:600000-896140 GCA_947650365.1 Chamaelirium japonicum
ACATCAACCGCCCAACTGCTGTAATCCGGAAGCTCTGCAACCTTCCGGAGGCTACTCTGGATGAGGCCTTCGACAGGCTTGAATTAGTGGTAAGTGCATCTGCTTGATCAACTATTTGGGTGGTATCTTCAAAATAATTCTAACTCTTTCTGTCTCTCTGCAGAACTCAGCAGTTTTGAATTTTGCGCGCAAGCTCTCCTGGAAGGTAGGAGAAAAAGATGCTTCGTCCGAAGTATCCCGCTTAACTGCTGAATTGGGGGCTGTAAGCGAGGATAGAGATAAGCTGAGGGAGCTTCTATCCTCAAAGAAGGAGGCATTGAAGGCCAAGATTGAGGCCCTTCGCAAGGAAAAATTGGAGAGCCAGGGGTGGAAAAAGGGTTATGAAGCTCGGGGTCACGAGCTTGAAGAGTTAAAGAATCGATTCTTCAGGATCGAGAACTTGGGCTTCGATCGTGTGGCTCGGATAAAGGAGCTGGAGGCTCAACTTGCTGCGAAGGATGCCGCTTCAGCAGCTAAGGAGGAAACCCTCAAGAAAGAGTTTGCTGTGAAGGATGCCACTTCAGCAGCTAAGGAGGAAACCCTCAAGAAAAAATTAAAGCATGCGCAGAGCGAATGCAAGAGCTACAGGGAAACAGCTGAGAAGGCAGCAGAAGCACTCAGGGTTCATGCTGCCAGTGTTCGATCTTCCAAGGCATCGGTTGCGAGCAAAGCTCGCGGTGGGTCTGAGGGAGAGAAGTCACGCGCACAAAGCGTGGCCAAGCCTTGAGATTTTCCTTCTTTTTTGTTGTTGTGTTTGTAAACTCTTGATATATAGTAGCTCACTCCTGTACTTGGCAGATTTTGATAATAATAGAAATCTTTTTGGTGTTTGAAAGTTGAATGTCTCTTGAGTTGAATGCCTTTGAATATCATGTTCTGGATAGCATTAGAGTAGGTACAATCTTTTGAATGTAAGAGGTCGAGTCGCAACTCGATTACCCAAACTTGTTGTAACTTGAAATTTGAATTTGAATTCGTGTAACATTTGTATGTGAGGGGTTGAGTCGCAACTCAAGCACCCAAACCTGTTAGACGATATAGAATTTGATTGAAATTGAATATTGAAATTGAGGGTCAGTTTAATATTTGCTAGTAAGGGGTTGAGTCGCAACTCTAACACCCAAACTTGTTAAAAGACCTGGTAACTTGAATATGGATAATTTGAAACTGCTTCAGAACTTGAATTGAAAAGCTGAACACTTGCACATTTGAACATTTGAAAGAGAACTTTATTCATCACAGAATTTACATCATACATAGAACAACTTGAAGTGTCTAGAATTCCAAGCTCGAGGCAATCTATCCCCTTCTGGTGAGATCAGTCTGTAAGAACCTTTGCCTCCTACTGATTCAACGATATATGGACCTTCCTAGTTGGGAGCAAGCTTCCCACTGCTGTGTTCTTTGGTGTTGTAGAAAACTGCTCTGAGAACTAGACTGCCCACTGGGAACTGTCTCTTGTAGACTTTCTCGTCGTAAGCTCGTTTGATCTTCTGTTGGTACTTGGCCACACGAAGGGAAGCTTGGTCTCGTAGTTCTTCAGAGAAGTCTAGATCATTGATCCGAAGCTCTTCGTTGATTCCTTCTTCAACTGCTCTGGTCTTCAGAGTACTTGATATGTTTTCTGTTGGGAGTACTGCTTCCGATCCATATGTTAGACGAAAGGGTGAGAACCCTGTTGATTTTCTCAGAGTTGTGCGATACCCCCAAAGAACTTCAGGTAGGACCTGCTCCCATAATCCTTTCTTGTCGTTGAGTTTCTTCTTGAGTATACCAAGAATAGCTCTATTTGAGGCTTCAGCTTGACCATTGAATTGAGGATATCTTGGAGTTGAATAGAATAGCTTGATACCGTTGTTCAGACAGAACTCTCGGAACTTGTCGGAGTCAAATTGAGCTCCATTGTCAGCAACAAGAACTTGAGGTATACCAAACATTGAGAAGATGTTGTGCCGAATGAATTTGATCACTTCGTCGTCAGTCTCTCGGAAGAGGGGCACAGCTTCAACCCATTTGGTGAAGTAATCCGTGGCCAGCAGTAGATATTTCTTCTTGCTTGGAGTTGGTGGGAAAGGACCCAAGAAGTCCAACCCCCACTGATGGAAAGGCCATGGACTTGATAGTTGGTGAAGTTCATTCGCAGGGAGATGGATAGCTCGAGCATGTCGTTGGCATGGCTCGCATCTTTGAACAACTTGTCGAGCATCTTTTGCCATTGTAGGCCAGTAGTAACCTTGTAGCTTCGTCTTGGCTTCAAGAGATCTTCCTCCCGAATGATTCCCACAAGCTCCAGAGTGGATATCAATCAGGATTGCCTGTGCTTGCTCGGGACCAAGGCACTTGAGCAATATCCCGTTATGAGATTTGAAATATAGATTTTCTCCTTGAATAGTGTAGCAGGGGAGCTTCCTTTGAAGTCTTCGGGCTTGATTTGGATCTTGCGGCATTTTGCCATGCTTGAAGAAGTCGAAGATTGATCGTCTCCAGTCTTCAGGCTCACTTGTAGTAGTGAGGTTCAATGCCAATTGATCTCCACCCCCAGATCCTTTTGTAGTAGCAAGGATCTGTTGATCGGGGATGGTCTTGGGCACTTCTTGATAATCGATCTGTATTTGCCTTCCTCCTAGTGAGTCTCCAAGAACTGAGGCAGCATTGGCTAAGGCATCTGCTTCTCGGTTCTCTGCTCTTGGGATTTGGATAAATTCAGTATTAGTAAAACGTTGTTGAAGACGTCGTACTAAGGCCAAATAGAGTTGCATTCTTTCTTCTCGAGCCGCATACTCTCCATTGATTTGCCTTATGATCAGCTGGGAATCGCTATAGACGACGATTCGATCAACTCCCAGGGATTCAGCTATTTCTAGTCCGGAAATGAGTGCTTCGTATTCGGCTTCGTTATTGGTGGCATTGAACCCGAGGAGAGTGGCCTTTTGTAGATGATCAAGTTCCCGAACCGATCGAACTTGAAGCTCCATCAGTATAAAGTTTCCATGGTGGAGTTGCAGCAATAGCATCGAGATTTGGATCAATTTTTGTTGAAGGAATGATCGGAGGATTATCCTTATCTTCTAAGCGCATGTTGACATCTTCTTCCCAAGTGATGGGGTCTTTAACTGGAAAGTCAGCTAAAAAATCAGCAACAGCTTGGCCTTTGATAGAAGTGCGAGACTCGAACTGAATCCCCAGAGCACTCATTTCGATCACCCATTTGGTCATTCGACCAGCTCTACCAGTTTTGTCAACGATATCTTTGAGCGAGTGTTCTGAAATAACAGTGATCTGGTGGGAGACGAAGTAAGGTTGGAGACGACGTGATGCAGTGAGCAAGGCTAGGATGACCTTCTCTGTTTTTGAGTAGCGAGTTTCAGCCGGAAGAATAGTGTGGCTGATATAATAGACTGGATACTCGATGCCTTCTCTTTTACTGACTAGGACCGCGCTGATTGCTTGATCGGTCACAGCGAGATAGAGCCACAAGTCTTCTTTTGGAAGTGGAGCAGTCAGGATAGGAGCTTGCACCAGATATTTCTTGATGCTTTGAAAAGCTTCTTCACAAACAGGACTCCATCCCGAAGTATCTGCCTTACGTAGTTTGTCGAAGAGAGGCTTATATTTGTCTGAAGACTTTGAGATGAATCTATTGAGGGCAGCGAGTCTTCCAGTGAGACGTTGTACTTCTTTCCGATTGGTAGGAGATGGCATGTCGAGGATAGCTCAAATTTGATCGGGATTGGCTTCAATACCCCTCCTAGTCACAAGATAACCCAGGAATTTGCCAGATCGAACTCCGAAAGCGCACTTGGCTGGATTGAGCTTCATGCGATACTTTCGGAGGACTTGAAAAGTTTTCGCCAGATCAGATAGATGCTTCCCTCTAGTGGAGCTCTTGGTGAGGTGATCGTCGATATAGACTTCGACGTTGTGACCGATCTGATCTTCGAACATTTTTGTGACTAACCTTTGATAGGTAGAACCAGCATTTTTGAGGCCGAATGGCATGACATTGTAGCAGTAGAGACCTCGGCTAGTCACTATACATGTCTTCTCTTGATCATCCGGATGAAGCAGAATTTGATTATATCCAGAGTACCCATCCATGAAAGACAATAGCTCGTGGCCAGCAGTGGCATCGACGAATCTATCAATCCTTGGCATGGGGAATGGGTCTTTGGGGCAAGCCTTATTGAGATTGGTAAAGTCGATACAGACTCTAACCTTCCCGTTCTTCTTTGGAACAGCAACTATGTTAGAGATCCTGGTAGGATACTCTACTTCACGGATGAAGCCTGCTGCGAGTAGCTTGGTGATTTCCTCTTGAACAGCAACTTGTAGTTCTGGTCGGATGGTGCGTGGCTTTTGCTTGACAGGTTTCACTTCATCTCTGATCGCAAGCCGGTGACAAGCGTCATCTGGATTGATACCAGGTATGTCTTCAAAACACCAAGCGAAGACGTCGATATTGGACTGGAGGAAGGATACCATGTCTTGCGCTTCTGCGTCGCTAAGACCGGTACCGATAAATGTTTGCCGAGGGAGATCTCCACTGCCGATGTTGATAGGGATGATTTCTTCAATTGAAGGTGAGGCTTCCCATTCGATTGGTGGAGGCTCGGTCAGTGGAATCTCCTTTGATTGCTATTTGGAAGAGGGACCAGCTTCATCTCGTGGCCGCTTTGGAGGAGCAATATTGATTTTGCGATCTGTTTTTGCAGCAGCAGCTTCACAAGATCTCCCAGCTTGCTGATCACCTCGAATGCAGACAATGCCTTCTCCTGTTGCAAACTTGAGTAGTTGGTGGTACGAAGAAGAGATGGCATTGATCTGGTGGAGGAATGGTCGTCCGAGAATGGAGTTGTAGCTGGACGTTCCCTCGATGATCGTAAACCTCACCGAGACTCGAGTCTCTTGGCTGAGGTCGATAGTGAATCTCGACTCACCCACCGTGATGCTTTGTTTACCGTTGAAACCAGTGATCACAGTTAGAATGACGTCAAGACTTTGATATTTATGTCCCAGACGTTTGAAGCAGTCTGAGAACATAATGTCGATGGAACTCCCAGTGTCGATAAGGATCCGATTGACGGTGCTTCCGTCGATGATGAGTTTCAAAACCAGGGGGTCTCGATGTGGAGTATGAACTCCTTGAAGATCGGTGTCATTGAAGACGATGGACGGCCAAGCAAGACCTTCGATGGGCTTCTCGATCCAGGTATCTTCTTTGTTTGCAGTAGATCGAACGTGGAAGATGCGCCGAATCTGCCGATCGACTTCCTTCCCGATCACTGATTGATTGTGCAATGATCCATGAATGCCAAAGATATTGGCATTCACGGTGAGAGGTGATGGGTTGGAAGAGATCTGATGAATCCAACAAGCCTCTTTCCCCTTTGCAGAGGATCGATGTTGATCTTGTCCCTCTTTGGTGAATTCATGAAGATAGCCTTCTCTTAGCAAGTCTTCGAGATGAAACTTTAGCCGATAGCACCGATCGGTGGAATGGCCATGGCTTCGATGGAAATCGCAATAAACAGTTTTGTCGGCTGTGAACTTTGTATTCGGCTGAAGTGGATTGGGCCTTCGAAGGAATTCTTTGTGTTGAATGCGATCAAGGATCTGTTCAACAGGTAAATTCCACTCGGTGAAAGTGGTCTTCGTCGGAGATCGACGCCCATCATTCTTCGATCGTTTGTTGGCTGGAGGGGCTGCTGCCTCAGCGTTGTGAGCTTTGGCAGTATACTTTGGAGCTTCTCTCTCAGTAGGCCTTCTCTTCGACTCTCGCCCTTTCCGAGCGACTTGATCATCTTCGACCTCAATCTCTTTCTGGATTCGATCGAACATAGCACCCAGAGAAGGAGGAGGATTGCGGATGAAGTCGTTGTAGATGTGTAGATCGAAGCGGAGAGCGTTCTGGAAAGCCAACATGATGGCTTCATTATCCAGATGTCTTCCAGAGAGGGCAGCATGCTCGTTGCGAAATCTCTTCGTGAAGCTGCGGAGAGTCTCGTCGGCACCCATCCTTAGCCGATAGAGAGAGTCGAGCTTCTTCTTTGGCTTCAGATTGAGCTGATAATGCTGCACGAAAAGGTTTGCCAAAACACCGAACTGGGTGATGGACCCAGCCCGGAGATTATGATACCAGTCGAGTGACAGCTCATCGAGACTTCCTGCGAAGGTGCGGCAGAGCACGTTGTTTTCTTCTTCGTGCGGCGTTAGGGCTTGCTTGAATACGAGGATATGGAGAGTCGGATCTCCTCTAATGCAGTTGAATTTGGGGAGAGTGGGAGTTCTCCATCCCCTTGGAAATGCTGATTCGAATAGACTCCGGTGGAGAGGCCCAGCAGAAGAGTACCCATCTTTATGACCATGTCCTCGGACTGGATATAGATCAAGAGGCAGAATTAAGAGGTCTGGTTCAGGCCTCTGAATATCAGCAGTTTGGAGTCGATGACATAGGTCCGATCCGAGTCCACATTGGAGTGGAATGGAAGGGGAGATTCTACTCTTTGATGGAGCGCCTTTCATTTGGTGCTTCCTTGGTATGTTGAGTTTTGAAGGTGCCCTCTTGTCGCAGTTGCGGCCAGAGGATGATTGAGAGGACTTGTCGTCGAGGCGGTCCCAAACACTCTGCTTCCAGGGGGCAGCAGAGGGAGTTGGGTCGCGTCGAATCCTCTCGAGGGCAGCAGTGCCCATTGACCTCCGTTGCTCGGAGTGGATTGAATGTCGAGGAAGATCGACCCTCTCACTTGTAGAGGGGATAGGTATAGCGATCCCTGCCTCGGAAGCTGCTTTTTTAAGAGCATCCCTCTCAGCGGTGAGGGTGGCGTTTTGCTTCGCCAATTGAAGGAGTTGGAAGTCAACCGCCGAAATTTGATAGGTCGATGGAGGATCTTCAGCAGGAGCGGGGGTTGTTTGCCCAATTGACTGTCGTACGGGGTGGGCGATCGGTCGATCGACGGATCTTCCACTCCTTGAATGAACCCCCATCTCGGGGACAGCAAGGGGCTGTCCAAAGTTGAGCCTTTGACTCATTGAACGAGTCTCAGGACAAGGTTGTTGTTGAATGTTACTTCCTACTGGTTGACCCTGGTGTTTCGTCCTCTCCATTCAGAGAGCGAAGGGTGCAACGAGAGTGCCGACGTCCGATCAGTTGTCTGATCAACCGAGGGGGCGAGGAAGTTTGGCTATCAAGATCGGTTGTATACTCAACCGATCAAGTAGAAGCAGAGAGCTGGACTTTTTGCTCGAATCCCACAGACGGCGCCAAACTGTGGGGGAAAATCTTTGTGCCGACCCGAAGACTTCGCCTCACCAGTCAATTGAAATTGAAGTTGATGTCGAAGATCGTTGGTCGATCTGTTGATTGCAGTTGAAGCCTTTTGATATGCAAACAGAGAGAATGTTGACACGAGGTGTGATCTCGGAGTTCAGCCGAAGCCTACGTCTCCGTGCTATAGGGAGCAACCCGAATTTACTAATACTTATGTTAAAGTGATCTCGACAGGCCAAGTATCACTGAAAACTCCCTGATCTCTTCGAAGGAGAGAGGTAGATCAAAGAGAGGTGGAAGATGGGAAGTTGAGAAATTCCAGAGCTCTGGATTGTGAAAACCAGATCTCAGAGTGGAAATCAGAAATTTTGGATCCTTTTACATTCGAAGGCTCTGCTATTTATAGGATTCTCTGGTGGTAAATGGCGGTTTCTACTGCAGCATCTGGGGATCCTCCAGGTAAAGCTGGCGGGCCCCGCTACCGTCTTCTGGGGGATTCCACAGGCTCTTGGTCTCACCAGACAAGGCCGGTGGGTCCTGCGATAGTCCTCGTGGGCCCACCAGGCAGGGCCGGTGGGTCCCGCGGTGTTCCTCGTGGGTCCACCGGGCAGGGCCGGTGGGTCCCGCGGTAGTCTTCGTAGGCCCACCAGGCAGGGCCGGTGGGTCCCGTGGTAGTCCTCGTGGGCCCACCAGGCAAGGCCGGTGGGTCCCGTGGTAGTCCTCGTGGGCCCACCAGACAGGGCCGGTGGGTCCCGTGGTAGTTGATAAACTTCTGCCAAAATTTGCACCAACAGTAGCCATTATAACTCATTCGTGCGAGTGAACGTAGCCATTCTAATTTATTCGTACGAATATAGCCAGTCTAATTCATTCGTACGAAGGTAGCCATTCTAACTCATTCGTACGAGCCAGTCTAATATATTCGTACGAATGTAGCTATTCTAATTTATTCGTATGAACGAATGTAGCCATTCTAATTCATTCATACGAATGTAGCCTTTCTAATTCATTCGTACAAAGGTAACCATTCTAATTTATTCGTATGAATGTAGCAATTCTAATTTATTCGTATGAAGGTACCCATTCTAATTCATATGTACGAGCCATTCTAAATCATTCATATGAATATAGCTATTCTAATTCATTCTTACAGTAGTAGCTATTCTATTTCATTCATACGAAGATAGCCACTCTAATTCATTCATATGAGCTATTCTAATTAATTCGAAAGAATGTAGCCATTATAATCTATTCGTATGAAGGTAGCCATTCAATTCATTCGTACGAGCTATTCTAATTAATTCTTACAAATGTAGCCATTCTAATTCATTCGTACAAATGAATATAGCAATTCTAATTCATTTGTACGAATATAGCCTTTCTAATTCATTCTTATGAAGGTAGCTACTAAAATTCTTTCGTAAGAGCCATTATAATTCATTCGTACGTATGTAGCTATTCTAATTCATTCGTACAAACGAATATAGCTATTCTTGTTTATTTGTATAAATGTAGCCATTCTAATAATTCATACGAATGTAGCAATTCTAATTCAATCGTACGAGCTTTTCTAATTCATTCTTTTTAATATAGCCATTCTAATTCATTCATACGAACGAATGTAACCATTCTCATTCATTCGTATGAATATAGCCATTCTAATTCATTCACACAAAGGTAGCTATGCTGAATTATTTGTACGAGCCATTCTAATTCATTTGTATAAATGTAACTATTTTAATTTATTAGTACGAACAAATATTGCCATTCTAATTCATTTTTATGAATGTAGCCATTCTAATTCATTTATAAAAAGGTAGACATTCGACTTCTTTCGTACAAGCTATTCTAATTCAGTTGTATGAATATATCCATTCTAATTCATTCATACGAATAAATATAGCTATTCTAATTCATTCGTAGGAATAAAGCCGTTCTAATTCATTCGTATGATTGTAGCCATTTTAATTCATTCGTACGAACGAATGTACCCATTCTTATTCATTCGTACAAAAGTAGCCATTCTAATTCATTCGTACGAAGGTAGACATTATAATTCATTCGTACCAGATATTCTAATTCTTTGTACGAATGTGACCATTAAAATTTATTCATACGAAGGTAGCCATTCTAATAAATTCGTACGAGCCCTTCTAATTCAGTCGTACGAATGTAGCCATTCTAATTAATTCGAAAGAATGAATGTAGCCATTCTAATTCATTCCTATGAATGTGGCCATTCTAGTATATTCGTACGAAGGTAGCTATTCTAAGTCTTTCATAGGAGCCATTCTAATTCATTCGTACGAATGTAGCCATTGTAACTCATTCGTGCGAACGAATGTAGCCATTCTAATTCATTCGTACGAATATAGCTAGACTAATTCATTCGTACGAAGGTAGTTATTCTAATTCATTCATACAAGCCAATCTAATACATTCGTACGAATGTAGCCATTCTAATTCATTCGTACGAACAAATGTTACCATTCTAATTCATTCTTACAGATATAGCTATTCTAATTCATTCGTATGAAGGTATCTATTCTAATTCATTCGTAAGAGCCATTCTAATTCATTCGTACGAATAAATATAGCCATTCTAATTCATTCGTATGAATGTTGCTATTCTAATTCATTCATATGAAGGTAGCCAATCTAATTCATTCGTACGAGCTATTCTAATTTATTCGTATGAATATAGCCATTCTACTTCATTCGTATGAACGAATATAGCTATTATAATTCATTCTTACAATGGTAGCCATTTAAATTCATTGGAACGAGCCATTCAAATTCATTAGTACGAATGTAACCATTCTAATTCATTCGTACGAACAAATATAGCCATTCTAATTCATTTATACAAACAAATGTACCCATTCTAATTCATTGATACGAATATAACCATTCCAATTCATTCGTACGAAGGTAGCCTATCTAAATCATTCATACGAGCCATTCTAATTTATTTGTACGAATATAGCTATTCTAATTCATTCGTACGAATGTAACCATTCTTATTCATTCATTCAAAGGTAGCTATTCTAATTTATTCGTACGAGACATTCTAAATCATTAGTATAAGCCATTCTAATTCATTAATACGAGATATTCTAATTCATTCGTATGAACGGATGTAGCCATTCTAGTTCATTCGTATAAATGTAGCTATTCTAATTCATTCGTACGAAGATAGCCATTCTAATTCATTCATACGAGCTATTTTAACTGATTCGAACGAATGTAATCATTCTAATTTATTCGTATGAAGGTCGCCATTCTAATTTATTCGTACAAGCTATTGTAATTGATTCGTACGAATGTAGCCATTCTAATTCATTCGTACGAATAAATTTAGCTATTCTAATTGATTCGTACGAATATAGTCATTCTAATTAATTTGTACGAAGGTAGCTACTCTAATTCATTCGTAAGAGCCAGTCTAATTCATTCATACGTATGCAGCCATTTAAATTCATTCGTATGAACGAATATAGCCATTCTTATTCATTTGTACGAACGTAGCCATTCTAATTCATTCATACAAAGGTAGCAATTCTAATTCATTAATAGGAGATTTTCTAATTCATTTGTTTGAATGTAGCCATTCTAATTCATTCATACGAACGAATATAGTCATTCTAATTCGTTCGTACGAATATAGCCATTATAATTCATTCGCACAAAGACAGCCATACTAATTCATTCGTATGAGCCATTCTAATTTATTTGTTTGAATGTAACTATTTTAATTCATTCTTACGAATGAATGTAGCCATTCTAATTCATTTGTATGAACGTAGCCATTCTAATTCATTTGTTCAAAGGTAGCCATTTTAATTCTTTTATACGAGCCATTCTAATTCATTTGTACAAATGTAGTCAATCTAATTCATTCGTACGAATAAATATATCTATTCTAATGCATTCATACGAATGAAGCCGTTCTAATTCATTCATATGATTGTAGCCATTCTAATTCATTTGTACGAACAAATGTAGCCATTCTAATTCATTCGTACGAATGGTGCCATTTTAATTCATTCGTACGAAGGTAGCCATTCTAATTCTTTCGTACAAGTCATTCTAATTCATTTGTATGAATATAGCCATTCAAATTCATTCGTGCGAAGATAGCTATATTAATTCATTCGTATGAGCCCTTCTAATTCATTTGTATGAATGTAGCCAATCTAATTCATTCTTACGAATGAATGAAGCCATTCTAATTCATTCCTATGAATGTAGCCATTCTAGTTCATTTGTATGAAGATAGCCATTCCAATTCTTTCGTAGGGGCATTTCTAATTCATTCGTACGAATGTAGCCATTGTAACTCATTAGTGCGAACGAATGTAGCCATTCGAATTTATTCGTATGAATGTAGCCATTCTAATTCATTCGTATGAATATAGCCATTCTAATTTATTTGTATGAAAGCAGCCATTATAATTCATTCGTACAAGCCATTCTAATTCATTCATATGAATGTAGCCATTCTAATTCATTCGTACAAAGGTAGCCATTCTATTTCATTCGTATGAGCTATTCTAATTCATTAGTACAAATATAGCCATTCTAATTCATTTGTACGAACGAATGTAGCTATTCTAATTTATTCATAGGGATATATCCATTCTAATTCATTCGTACGAAGGTATCTATTCTAATTCATTCATAGGAGCCATTCTAATTCATTCGTACGAATATCGTCATTCTAATTCATTCGTACGAACGAATATCGCTATTCTAATTTATTTGTATGAATGTTGCCATTCTAATTCATTCGTACGAAGGTAGCCTATCTAATTCATTCATACAAGATATTCTAATTCATTCGTATGAATATAGCCATTCTACTTCATTCGTACGAACGAATATAGCTATTCTAATTCATTCTTACAAAGGTAACCATTCTAATTCATTCATACGAGCCATTCAAATTCATTCATATAAATGTAACCATTCTAATTCATTCATAGTAATGAATATAGCCATTGTAATTCATTCGTACAAATTTAGCCATTCTAATTCATTCATAAGAATGTAGCCATTCTAATTTATTTGTACGAATATAGCCATCCTAATTCATTCATACAAAGGAAGTCATTCTAATTTATTCGTACAAGATATTCTAATTCATTCGTATGAGTCATTCTAATTCATTCGTAGGAGATATTGTAATTCATTTGTTCGAGATAGCCATTCTAATTCATTCGTATGAATGTAGCCATTATAATTCATTCGTACAAAGATAGCCGTTCTAATTCATTCATACGAGCTATTCTAATTGATTCAATCGAATATAACCATTGTAATCTATTCGTATGAAGTTAGCTTTTTTAATTCATTCGTACGAGCTATTCTAATTGATTCATACGAATATAGCCATTATAATTCATTCGTACGAATGATTATAGCCATTCTAATTAATTCGTACAAATATAGCCATTCTAATTCATTCGTACGAAGGTAGTTTCTCTAATTCATTTGTAAAAGCCATTCTAATTCATTCATACATATGTAGCCATTCTAATTCATTCGTACGAACGAATGTAACTATTCTTATTCATTTGTACGAATATAGCCATTCTAATTCATTCATACGAAGGTAGCAATTCTAATTCATTCATTCAAATATAGCCATTCTAATTCATTCATACGAACGAATGTAGGCATTCTAATTCATTCGTACGAATATAGCCATTCTAATTCATTCGCACAAAAGTAGCCATTCTAATTATTCGTACGAGCCATTCCAATTCATTTGTATAAATGTAACTAATTTAATTCAGTCATACTAACGAATATAGCCATTCTAATTCATTTGTATGAATATAGCCATTCTAATTCATTTGTACAAAGGTAGCCTTTCTAATTCTTTTGAACAAACAATTCTAATTCATTTGTACGAATATAGCCAATCTAATTCATTTGTATGAATGAATGTAGCTATTCTAATTCATTCATACAAACAAAATCGTTCTAATTCATTCGTATGAATATAGCTATTCTAATTGATTCGTACGAACGAATGTAGCCATTCTAATTCATTTGTATGAATGTAGCTATTTTAATTCATTCGTTCAAAGGTAACCATTCTAATTCATTCGTACAAGACATTCTTATTCATTTCTATGAATATAGCCATTCAAACTCATTCATATGAAGGTAGCCATACTAATTCATTCGTACTAGCCCTTCTAATTTATTCGTACGAATGTAGCCATTCTAATTCATTCGTACGAATGAATGTAGCCATTCTAATTAATTCCTATGAATGTAGCTGTTCTAGTCCATTCGTACGAAGGTAGCCATTCTAAGTCTTTCGTATGAGCCATTCTAATTCTTTTGTATGAATGTAGCCATTGTAACACATTCGTGCGAACGAATATAGCCGTCCTAATTCATTCGTACGAATATAGCCAGTCTAATTCATTTGTACGAAGGTAGCCATTCTAATTCATTCGTACGAGCCAATCTAATACATTTGTGCGAATAAAGCCATTCTAATTCATTCGTATCAAGGTAGCCATTCTTATTTATTCGTACGTGCCATTCTAATTCATTCATATGAATATAGCCATTCTTATTCATTCGTACAATGGTAGCTATTCTATTTCATTCGTACGAGCCATTCTAATTCATTAGTACGAAAGTCGCTATTGTAATTCATTTATATGAACGAATGTAGCCATTCTAATTCATTCGTACGGACATAGCGATTCTAGTTCATTCGTACGAAGGTATCTATTCTAATTCAATTGTAAGAGCCATTCTAATTTATTCATACGAATATAGCTATTCTAATTCATTCGTACGAATGAATATAGCCATTCTAATTCATTCGTACGAATGTTGCCATTCCAATTCATTCGTACGAAGGAAGCCAATCTAATTCATTCGTATGAGCTATTCTTATTTGTTCGTATGAATATCGATATTCTACTTCATTCGTACGAACGAATATAGCCACTCTAATTCATTCTTACAAAGGTAACCATTCTAATTCATTTGTACGAGCCATTCAAATTAATTTGTACGGATATAACCAATCTAATTCATTCGTATGAATGAATATAGCCATTCTAATTTATTCGTACGAATGTAGCCATTCTAATTCATTCATACCTACGAATGTACCCATTCTAATTCATTGATATGAATGTAGACATTCCAATTCATTCGTACGAAGGTAGTCTTCCTAATTATGTCGTACGAGCCATTCTAATTCATTCATATGAATATAGCCATTCTAATTTATTCGTATGAATATAGCCACTCTAATTTATTTATACAAAGGTAGCCATTCTAATTCATTCGTACGAGACATTCTAATTCATTTGTATGAATCATTCCAATTCATTCATATGAGATATTCTAATTCTTCCGTACGAACGAATATAGCCATTCGAATTCATTCGTATGAATGTAGCCATTATAATTTATTCATACAAAGATAGTCATTCTAATTCATTCATACAAGCTATTCTAATTAATTCGAAAGAATGTAACCATTCTAATCTATTCGAATGAAGGTAGCCATTCTAATTCATTCGTACAAGCTATTCTAATTGATTCGTACGAATGTAGCCATTCTAATTCATTCGTACGAATAAATATAGCCATTCTAATTCATTCGTACGAATATAGCTATTCTAATTCATTCGTATGAAGGTAGCTACTCGAATTCATTTATAAGAGCCATTCTAATTCATTCGTACGTATGTAGCCATTCTAATTCATTTGTACGATGAATATAGCCATTATTATTCATTTGTACGAACGTAGCCATTTAATTCATTCATACAAAAGTAGCAATTCTAATTTATTCGTACGAGCTTTTCTAATTCATTCGTTCGAATCTAGTCATTCTAATTCATTCATACGAACGAATGTAGCCATTCCAATTCCTTCGTACAAATATAGTCATTCTAATTCATTCGCACGAAGGTAGCCATTGTAATTCATTCGTACGAGCCACTCTAATTTATTTGTATGAATGTAACTATTTTAATTCATTCGTACGAATGAATGTAGCTATTCTAATTCATTTGTATGAACATAGCCATTCTAATTCATTTGTACAAAGGTAGGCATTTTAATTCTTTCATACGAGCCATTCTAATTCATTTGTACGAATGTAGCCATTCGAATTCATTCGTACGAATGAATGTAGCTATTCTAATTCATTCGTACGAATGAAGCTGTTCTAATTCATTCGTATAATAGCAGTCATTCTAATTCATTCGTACGAACGAATATAGCAATTCTAATTCATTCTTATGAATGTTGTCATTCTAATTCATTCGTATGATTATAGCCATTCTAATTTATTCGTAAAAGATATTCTAATTCATTTGAATGAATGTTGCCATTCAAATTTATTCGTACGAAGGTACCCATACTAATTCATTCGTACGATCCCTTCTAATTCATTAATACGAATGTAGCCATTTTAATTCATTCGTATGAATGAATGTAACCATTCTAATTCATTCCTATGAATATAGCCATTTTACTTCATTCGTATGAATGTAGCCATACTAAGTCTTTCGTAGGTGCCATTCTAATTCATTCGTTTGAATGTAGCCACCGTAACTCATTCGTGTGAATGAATGTAGCCATTATTATTCATTCGTACGAATGTAGCCAGTCTAATTCATTCGTACGAAGGTAGCCATTCTAATTCATTCGTATGAGCCAATCTAATACTTTCATACGAATGTTGCCATTCTAATTCATTCATACGAACGAATGTAGCCACTCTAATTCATTCGTACGAATGTAGCCATTCTAATTCATTCGTACAAACGAATGTAGCCATTCTAATTCATTTGTACAGATGTAGTCATTCTAATTCATTCATACGAAGGTATCCCTCTAATTCATTCGTTAGAGCCATTCTAATCAATCGTACGAATATAGCCATTCTAATTTATTCGTACGAATGAATGTAGCCATTCTAATTCATTCGTACGAATATTGCCATTTTAATTCATTCGTACGAAGGTAGCCATTCAAATTCATTCATACAAGCTATTCTAATTCATCCATATGAATATAGCAATTCTACTTTATTCGTACAAACGAATATAGCCATTCTAATTCATTCTTACAAAGCTAGCCATTCTAATTCATCCGTACGAGCCATTCAAATTCATTCGTAGGAATGTAACCATTCTAATTCATTCGTATGAACGAATATTGCCATTCTAATTCATTCATACGAATGTAGCCATTCTAATTCATTCATACGAACGAATGTGCCCATTCTAATTCATTGATAGGAATGTAGCCATTCCATTTCATTCGTACGAAGGTAGCTTTTCTAATTTATTTATACGAGCTATTCTAATTCATTCATACGAATGTAGCCATTCTAATTCATTCGTACGAGATATTCTAATTCATTCGTATAAGCCATTCTAATTCATTGGTACGAGATATTCTAATTCATTCGTACGAAGGAATATAGCAATTCTTGTTCATTCGTATGAATGTAGCCATTCTAATTCATTCGAACAAAGATTGCCATTCTAATTCATTCATTCGAGCTATTCTAATTGATTCGAATGAATGTAACCATTCTAATCTTTTCCAATGACGGTAGCCATTCTAATTCATTCGTACATGCTATTCTAATTGATTCGTATGAATGTAGTCATTCTAATTCGTTCCTACTAATGAATATAGCCATTCTAATTCATTCGTACGAAGGTAGCCACTCTAATTCATTGTAGGAGCCATTCTAATTCATTCGTATGTATGTAACCATTCTAATTCATTCGTATGAACGAATATAGCCATTCTTATCTATTTGTACGAATGTAGCCATTCTAATTCATTCATAAGAAGGTTATAATACTAATTCATTCGTACGAGCTTTTCTAATTTATTCGTTCGAATGTAGCCATTCTAATTCATTCATACGAACGAATGTAGCCATTCTCATTCAATCATATGAATATAGCCATTCTAATTCATTGGCAAAAAGGTAGCCATTCTAATTCATTCATATGAGCCATTCTAATTCATTTCTTTAAATGTAACTATTTTAATTCATTAGTACGAACGAATGTAGCCATTCTAATTCTTTTGTATGAGCGTAGCCATTCTAATTTATTTATACAAAGGTAGCCATTCTAATTCTTTTGTACAAGCCATTCTAATTCATTTGTATGAATGTAGCCATTCTGTTCATTTGTACGAATGAATGTAGCTATTCTAATTCATTTATACGAATTAAGTCGTTCTAATTTATTCGTATGATTATAGCCATTCTAATTCATTCGTACGTACGAATGTAGCCATTCAAATTCATTCATATGAATGTAGCCATTCTAATTTATTCGTTCCAAGGTAGCCATTCTAATTCATTCGTACAAGACATTCTAATTCATTTGTATGAATATAGTCATTCAAATTCATTCATATGAAGGTAGTCATACTAATTCATTCGTACAAGCCCTTCTAAATCATTCGTATGAATGTAGCCATTCTAATTCATTCGAACGAACGAATGTAGCCATTCTAAGTCTTTCGTATAACCCATTCTAATTCATTCGTACGAATGTAGCCATTATAACTTATTCGTGCGAACGAATATAGCCATTCTAATTCATACATATGTATGTAGCCAGTCTAATTCATTCGTACGAAGATAGCCATTCTAATTCATTCTTACGAGCCAATCTAATACATTCGGAGGAATATAGCCATTCTAATTCATTCATACGAACGAATATAGCCATTCTAATTCATTCATACGAATGTAGCCATTCTAATTCATTCATACAAAGGTAGCCATTCTAATTTATTCGTACGAGATATTCTAATTCATTCGTATGAGCCATTCTAATTCATTCCAATGAAATATTCTAATTCATTAGTACGAACGGATATAGCCATTCCAATTCATTCGTATGAATGTAGCTATTCTAATTCATTCGTACGAAGATAGCCATTCTAATTCGTTCATACGAGCTATTCTAATTGATTCGAATGAATGTAACTATTCTAATCTATTCGTGTTATGGTAACCATTCTAATTCATTTGTACGAGCTATTCTAATTAATTCGTATGAATGTAGTCATTCTAATTTATTCGTACGAATGAATATAGCCATTCTAATTCATTCGTACAAATATAGCAATTCTAATACATTCGTACGAAGGTAGCTACTCTGATTTATTCGCAAGAGCCATTCTAATTCATTCGTACGTATGTTGCCATTCTAATTCATTTATACAAACGAATATAGCTATTTTGATTCATTTGTACGAATGTATCCATTCTAATTCATTAAAACGAAGGTAGCAATTCTAATTTATTTGTATGAGCTTTTCTAATTCATTTGTTTGAATGTAGCCATTCTAATTCATTTATACGAACGAATGTAGCCATTCTAATTCATTTGTGCGGATATAGCCATTCTAATTCATTCAGACGAAGGTAACCATTCTAATTCATTCGTACGTTCTAATTCATTTGTATGATTGTAACTATTTTAATTCATTCGTATGAACGAATATAACCATTCTAATTCATTTGTATGAATGTAGCTATTCTAATTCATTTATACAAAAGTAGCCATTCTAATTCTTTCGTACGAGCCATTCTAATTCATTTGTATGAATATAGCCATTATAATTTCTTCATATGAATAAATGCAGCTATTCCAATTCATTCGTACGAATGAAGCCGTTCTAATTCATTCGTATGATTGTAGCTATTTTAATTCATTCGTACAAACTAATATAACTATTCTAATTCATTCGTACGAATGTAGCCATTCTAATTTTTTCTTATGAAGGTAGCGATTCTAATTCATTCGTACAAGACATTCTAATTCATTTGTATGAATACAGCCATTCAAATTCATTCGTACGAAGGTAGCCATGCTAATTCATTTGTACAAGCCCTTCTAAATCATTCATACGAATGTTGCCATTCTAATTTATTCGTACGAATGAATGTAGCCATTCTAATTCATTCCTATAAATCTATCCATTGTACTTTATTCGTACGAAGGTAGTCATTCTAAGTCTTTCGTAGGAGCCATTCTAATTCATTCGTACGAATGTAGCCATTGTAACTCATTCGTGCGAACGAATGTAGCGATTCTAATTCATTCGTACAATTATAGCGAGTCTAATTCATTCATACGAAGGTAGCCATTCTAATTCATTCGTACGAGCCAATCTAATATATTCGTACGAATATAGTCATTCTGATTCATTCGTACGTACAAATGTAGTCATTCTAATTCATTCGTACGAATATAGCCATTCAAATTCATTCGTACGAATGTAGCCATTCTAATTAAATCATACAAAGGTAGCCATTCTAATTCATTTGTACGAGCCATTCTAATTCATTCATATGAATGTAGCTATTCTAATTCATTCGTACAATGGTATCCATTCTATTTCATTTGTACGAGCCATTCTAATTCTTTAGTACGAATGTAGTCATTCTAATTCATTTACACGAATGAATGTAGCCATTCTAATTCATTCATACGGATGTAACCATTCTAATTCGTTCGTACGAAGGTACCTATTCTAATTCATTCGTAAAAGCCATTCTAATTCATTCATACGAATGTAGCCATTCTAATTCATTCGTACGAACGAATGTAACCATTCTAATTCATTCAGACGAATGTTGCCATTCTAATTCATTCGTACGAAGGTAGATAATCTAATTCATTCGTACGAGATATTCTAATTCATTCATATGTATATAGCCATTCTACTTTATTCGTACGAACAAATATAGCCATTCTAATTCTTTCGTATGAGCCATTAAAATTCATTCGTACGAATGTAACCATTCAAATTCATTCGTACGAACGAATATAGCCATTCCAATTTATTTTTACGGATATAGCTATTCTAATTCATTCATACGAACGAATGTACCCGTTCTAATTCATTGATATGAATATAGCAATTTGAATTCATTTGTACGAAGGTAGCCTTTCTAATTCATTCATACGAGCCATTCTAATTCAATCGTATGAATATAGCCATTCCAATTCATTCGTACGAATGTAGCCATTCTAATTCATTCATACAAAGGTAGCCATTCAAATACATTCGTACGAGACATTCTAATTAATTCGTGTGAACCATTCAAATTCTTTCGCATGAGATATTCTAATTTGTTCGTACGAACGGATATAACCATTCTAATTCAATCGTATGAATGAAGTCATTCTAATTCATTCGAACGAAGATAGCCGTTCTAATTCATTCATACGCGCTATTCTAATTGATTCGAACGAATGTAACCATTCTTATCTATTCATATAAAGGTAGCCATTCTAATTCATTCGTACTAGCTATTCTAATTGATTCATATGAATGTAGCTATTCTAATTCATTCGTATGAATGAGTATATCCATTCTAATTTATTCGTACGAATATAGGCATTCTAATTCGGTCATACGAAGGTAGCTACTCCAATTCATTCGTAAGAGCCAATCTAATTCATTTGTACGTATATAGCCATTCTAATTCATTTGTACGAACAAATATAGTACTTCTTATTCATTTGTACAAATGTAGTCATTCTAATTCATTCATATGAAGATAACAATTCTAATTCATTCGTACGAGCTTTTCTAATTCTTTCGTTCGAATGTAACTATTCTAATTCATTCATACGAACGAATGTAGACATTCTAATTCATTCATACAAATATAGCCATTCTAATCCATCCGCACAAAGGTAGCCATTCTAATTCATTCGTACGAGCCATTCTGTTTCATTTCAATGAATTTAACTATTTTAATTTATTCGTACAAACGAATGTAGCCATTCTAATTCATTTGTATGAACGTAGCCATTCTATTTCATTTGTACAAAGGTAGCTATTATAATTCTTTCGTACGAGCCATTCTAATTCACTTGTATGAATATAGCTATTATAATTCTTTCGTACGAGCCATTCTAATTCACTTGTATGAATATAGCTATTCAAATTCATTCGTACGAATGAATGTAGCTATTATAATTCATACGTTCGAATGAAGCCGTTTTAATTCATTCGTATGATTGTAGCTATTCTAATTCATTCGTACGAACGAATGTAGCCATTCTAATTCATTCGTATGAATGTAGCCATTCTAATTCATTCGTACCTAGGTCGCCATACTAATTCATTCGTACGAGCCCTTCTAATTCATTCATACGAATATAGCCATTCTAATCCATTCGTACAAATGAATTTAGCCATTCTGATTCATTCCTATGAATTTAACCATTCTAGTTCATTCGTACGAAGGTAGCCATTCTATGTCTTTCGTAGGAGCCATTATAATTCATTCATACAAATGAAGCCATTGTAACTCATTCGTGCGAACGAATGTAGCCATTCTAATTCATTCGTACGAATATAGCCAGTGTAATTCATTCGTACGAAGGTAGCCATTCTAATTCATTCATACGAGCCAATCTAATACATTTGTATGAATATAGCCATATTACTTCATTCATACAAACGATAATAGCCATTCTAATTCATTCTTACAAAGGTTGCCATTCTAATTCATTCGTACGAGCCATTCAAATTCATTCATACGAATGTAACCATTCTAATTCATTCGTACGAACAAATATAGCCATTCCAATTTATTCATACAAATATAGCCATTCTAATTCATTCATACGAATGAATGTACCGATTATAATTCATTGATACGAATATAGCCATTCCAATTCATTCGTATGAAGATAGCCTTTCTAATTTATTCATACGAGCCATTCTAATTTATTCGTACGAATATAGCCGTTCTAATTCATTCGTACTAATGTAGCCATTCTAATTCATTCGTACGAATATAGCCATTCTAATTCATTCGTACGAATGTAGCCATTCTAATTCATTCGTACGAGACATTCTAATTCATTTGTTTGAGCCATTCTAATCCATTCGTACGAGATATTCTAATTCATTCATACGAACGGATATAGCCTTTCAAATTCATTCATATGAATGTTGCCATTCTAATTCATTCGTTCGAAGATAACCATTCTAATTCATTCATATGAGCTATTTTAATTAATTCAAACGAATGTGACCATTCTAGTCTATTCGTATGATGGTAGCCATTCTAATTCATTCGTACGAGCAATTCTAATTGATTCGGACGAATGTAGCCATTCTAATTCATTCGTACGAATGAATATAGCCATTCTAATTCATTCGTACGAGCTATTCTAATTGATTCGTACGAATGTAGCCATTCTAATTCATTCGTACGAATGAATATAACTATTCTAATTCATTCGTACGAATATAGCCATTCTAATTCATTCGTACGAAGGTAGCTACTCTAATTCATTCGTAAGAGCCATTCTAATTCATTCGTAGGTATGTTATCATTCTAATTCATTCATAAGAATGAATATAGTCATTCTTATTCATTTGTACGAAAGTGGCCATTCTAATTATTTATTGATACGAAGGTAGCTTTTCTTATTCATTCGTACGAGCTTTTCTAATTCTTTCATTCGAATGTAGCCATTCTAATTTATTTATATGATTGAATGTAGCCATTCTAGTTCATTCTTACAAATATAGCGATTCTAATTCATTCGCACGAAGGTAGCTATTCTAATTCATTCGTACGAGCCATTTAAAAAATTTATTTGTATGAATGTAACTATTTTAATTCATTCGTACGAACGAATGTAGCCATTCTAATTCATTTATATGAATGCAGCCATTCTAATTCATTTGTACAAAGGTAGCCATTCTAATTCTTTCGTACGAGCCATTCTAATTTATTTGTACGAATGTTGCCATTCTAAATCATTCGTACAAATGAATGTAGCTATTCTAATTCATTCGTACGAATGAAGCCGTTCTAATTCATTCGTATGATTATAGCCATTCTAATTCGTTCGTACGAATGAATGTAGCCATTCTAATTCATTCAAACGAATGTACCCATTCTAAATCATTGGTATGAAGGTAGCTATTCTAATTCATTCATAGAAGACATTCTATTTCATGTGTACGAATGTAGCCATTCAAATTCAGTCGTACAAAGGTAGCCATACTAATTCATTCGTACGAGCCCTTCTAATTCATTCGTATGAATATAGCCATCCTAATTCTTTCATACGAATGAATGTAACCATTCTAATTCATTCCTATAAATCTACCCATTTTAGTTCATTCGTACGAAGATAGTCATTCTAAGTCATTCGTAGGAGCCATTCTAATTAATTCGTACGAATGTAGCCATTGTAACTCATTCGTGTGAACGAATTTAGCCATTCTAATTCATTTGTACGAATATAGCCAGTCTAATTCATTCGTACGAAGGTAGCCATTCCAATTCACTCGTACGAGCCAATCTTATACATTCGTTCAAATATAGTCATTCTAATACATTCGTACGAATGTAGCCATTCTAATCCATTCATACGAGCCATTCTAATTCATTCATATGAATGTAGCCATTCTAATTCATTCATACAATGGTAGCCATTCTATTTCAATCGTACAAGCCATTCTAATTCATTAGTACGAATGTAACCATTCTAATTCATTCGTACAAAATTAGCCATTCTAATTCATTCGTGCGAGCCATTCTAATTTATTCATATGAATGTAGCCATTCTAATTCATTCATACAATGGTAGCCATTCTATTTCATTCGTATGAGCCATTCTAATTCATTAGTATGAATATAGCCATTCTAATTCATTCGTATGAACGAATGAAGCCATTCTAATTCATTCGTATGGATGTAGTCATTCTAATTCTTTCGTACAAAGATATCTATTCTAATTCATTCGTAAGAGCCATTCTAATTCATTCGTACGAATATAGCCATTATAATTCATTCGTACGAACAAATGTAGCCATTCTAATTTATTCGTATGAATGTTGCCATTCTAATTCATTCGTACAAAGGTAGCCTATCTAATTCGTTCGTACGAGCTATTCTGATTCATTCGTATGAATATAGCCTCTACTTCATTCGTACGAATGAATATAGCCATTCTAATTCAATCTTAAAAAGGTAGCCATTCTAATTCATTCGTTCGAGCCATTCAAATTCATTCATACAAATGTAACCATTCTAATTCTTTCATAGTAACAAATATAGGCATTCTAATTCATTCATACGAATGTAGCCGATTTAATTCATTCATACGAACGAATGTACCCATTCTAATTAATTGATACAAATGTAGCCATTCCAACACATTTGTACGAAGGTAGCCTTTTTAATTTATTCGTACGAGCCATTCTAATTTAATTATACAAATATAGACATTCGAATTCAATTATACGAATATAGCCATTTTTAATCATTCGTACGAATGTAGCCATTCTAATTCACATATACAAAGGTAGCCATTCTAATTCATTCGTACGAGACATTCTAATTCATTCATATGAGCTATTCTAATTCATTCGTACGAGATATTCTAATCCATTCATACGAACGGATATAGCCATTCTAATTCATTCGTATAAATGTAGCCATTCTAAGTCATTTGTATGAAAATAGCCATTTTAATTCATTCATACGAGCTAGTCTAATTGATTCAAACAAATATAACCATTCTAATATATTCATATAAAGGTAGTCATTCTAATTCATTTGTACGAGCTATTCTTATTGATTCGTACGAATATAGCCATTCTAATTTATTCATACAAATGAATATAGTCATTCTAATTCATTCATTCGAATATAGCCATACTAATTCAGTCGTACGAAGGTAGCTACTCTAATTCATTCGTAAGAGCCATTCTAATTCATTCATACGTATGTAGCCATTCTAATTCATTCATACGAATGAATATAGCCATTCTTATTTATTAGTATGAATGTTGCCATTCTAATTCATTCATACGAAGGTAGCAATTCTAATTCATTTGTATGAGCTTTTCTAATTCATTCGTTCGAATGTAGCTATTCTAATTCATCCATACGAACGAATGCAGTCATTCTAATTCATTCGTACGAATATAACTATTCTCATTCATTCGCACGAAGGTAGACATTTTAATTCATTTATACGGGCCAATCTAATTCATTTGTATGAATGTAACAATTTTATTTCATTCGTACGAACGAAAGTAGCCATTCTAATTTATATGTATGAAAGTAATCATTCTAATTCATTTGTACAAAGATAGCCATTCTAATTCTTTCATGCGAGCCATTCTAATTCAATTGTACGAATGTAGCTATTCTAATTCATTCGTACGAGTGAATATAGCTAATCTAATTCATTCGTACGAATGAAGCTATTCTAATTCATCCGTATGATTGTAGCCATTCTAATTCATTCGTATGAACGAATCTAGCCATTCTAATTCATTCGTACGACTGTAGCCATTCTAATTCGTTCGTACGAAGGTAGCCATTCTAATTCATTCGTACAAGACATTCTAATTTATTTGTACGAATATTGCCATTCTAATTCACTCGTATGAATGAATATTGCCATTCTAATTCAGCCCTATGAATGTAGCCATTCCAGTTTATTCGAACGAAGGTAACCATTCTAAATCTTTCGTAGGAACCATTCTAATTCATTTGTACGAATGTAGCTATTGTAACTCGTTCGTGTGAACGAATGTAGCCATTCTTTTTTTTTTTTTTTTTTTGAAGGGTAAAAAACTAATATATTACTGAAAAAGAAAGACAGTTACAGGACTCGGCTTAACTCTGGGAGAGAAAGCAGACCACTCGACACAGACCACTCGACCAAGAAAAAGTCTTAACAACAACTAACCCTAACTCAACACACGGGGAGCAGACCGACATGGTAGCCCCCAGACAAGAGGAAACAGCCCACAAAGCTGGACTCCAAGTCTAACCTAAGACAATCACAGTGGAGCACAGTGCAAAACTAACTATGCCCCCTACTCCTCGTCACCCTATCAGATTGTCCCTTTGGCCAAGCTGCTTTAGCTTGGGATGCAATCGCAGGATTCGGCATGGTAAGAAATAAAGGCCGGTTGGCAAGATGGGGGGGCAACTGCTTGTACTGATCGAAGGAATCCATGGGGTGAGGATCACCTACTTCCTCCGCTCGATCTGTAACCTCCCCAGCATCACCAGCAAAATCCTGTAGAACACCTGACTCCAGATCATCCGATAATCCCACCACATTCCGAGCCAAATTCATCCGATGTACTCGTTGAATAGCAGGAATTGAAAGGCTGGGACTTCCTTCTCGATGGCTTCGTCGACTAGTATACTTAGAACTGCCAACAGAAACCCCACACCCACTAGCGAGAGCAAGGCCAATCGGAGCACCTCCCCCCTCGCTATCAAAACTTTCTGCTTGTGTAATAGTTACCTTTTGCTGCTCAGCATCAGCCTCAACTTGCATAACATCAACATCTTGCTGCGCAGCATCAGGTCTTGTAACAGTTGCCTCTTGACGTTCAGCAGTAGCCTCTACTTGCATAACAGTTGCCTCTTGACGGTCAGCAGCAGCCTCCATATGCATAAAAGTATCCTCGGACAGTATAACATTTGGTCTTGTAACATCCCCCATTTGACATGTCACATCCGGTGTAACATTGTCGTTCCCTTCCTGACTCTCTTGTGTAACAACAACAGTAACTGCACATATTACTGCATCAGCAGTAGCGGTAGGAACTGCATCTACACACACCTCATCAGGTGTAACACTAACAAACCCAGCCTCTACATCAGCATCAGCTCCAAAAACAGGTTCTGTTACATCAGCAATAACAGTACTCACTGGCTGTGTAACAGCATGAAATACTACTGGTTTTTCTGGGCCAGCACCAGCAGCATCAGATCCTAACACAACCCTAGCAATATCAGGTCTTGCATCTTCAGCACCTATTCCATGAGCAATATCAAGCTCATTGCCCTCCTGGGATCCCAAAACATCAAACCGGGATCCACTCCCTTGACTAAAAACCAAAGGTAGGGGGCCCTTACCTTTGCCTATGCCATTGCGCTTGGATCCCACACTAATCCAAGGATTGGTGGTCGGCTGAATCGGCACCGTATGAGACGGACCAGCCGCAGTATCAGCCTCTCGTATGATCCCAGTAGGTATCCACTTTCCCCGGTCCTGCACAATAGACTTTGCCCGTTGCCAACGGAGTTTTTTCCACCTGTTGGATATCTTGGGATGAGCTAGACAAGAGTTTTCACAATGGGCAAAGGATTGGCATGCTCTGCAACGAGTCGGCTTCCAATCGTATTCCACCCTTTGCATAGAAACGAAAGACCCAGCATCATTCCAAGCTTCCACTTCATCACGCAATATATCCTCTATTGAAATCTCCACACAGATACGAGCATAGCTCATTCGACCTCCTTCCTTGTGTGCAACAGCGGCGGCCGTAGGGGAATCCATCCCTGTCGGGGTACCTAACACACTCCCTAGCCGACTAAGAGCATCAGTCGACCAAAGCTTTTCCGGTAAATTCGGAAAACGGACCCACAGCGAAATTTTGGATAAGAACTCACAGCCGTACTATTGATCACTGACCCATTTTTTAAGGATAATGGGTCTCCCTTGGAAGTGCCACGGCCCCCCTTCCAAAATTGAGGTACAGTCCTCTGTATTATCGAACCGAAAAGAGAAGACGCCATTCCCTCGAGAAAAGAGTTCCATGCTGCCCTTAGGTTTCCACAATCGGTCCACAGCAGCTTTAAACAAAGGGAAAAAAGGTTTCTTCCCTAACACGAAACCAACAAGAGAGTGTATCCAAAAATTCTCAGCTTTTGCTAGCTCATCCCTTGGGCAAACAGCTACTCTTTTACCTTCAATAACACTTGGTGCTATATAGGTGAGCTTTAACTCACTAGCCTTCAATTTATAGGAAGAGTTCGAAGGAATACCCCAAGCTTTGCCCTCTGTGATTCTAGGCTGCAAATCATCCACATCTCCTGCTTGCTGTCCCTTTCCAGACAACAGATTTGGTTCAGGCATTTTATCAAACACCCTATGGACAGCACCCAGCTTCTCTGCTGCAGAAATCTGATGAGAAGCATTTACCCCCACTGGATCAACCAAACCATCAGACACTGCTTCGGAATCAATTGCTGAAACAAACCTTGGACTATGTTAACAGTAATTTAGGGCCGGAAGCTCCTCTGCACTTCCCAAACCCATACCTCCCATTCCATGAGACCTTGAACCCCTGCCATCAGTTCCAGAATCGGTAACAAAAGGGTCTGCTGCCCCAATCTCATTAAGTTTATTCGACTGAGAATTTACAGCCACTCTAGTGCTCGGATCTACAGTGCTTCTGGAACCACCATCTCCAGCCGACCTAGATCCCGAAGCTCCCAACCTCTGTACCGATCTCCCACCTAGCTTCATGTCGGAAGAAGAAGAAGAGGGAGAGTTACCCTTACCGCTAGGACAAAGTCCTGCACCTCCATGACCTTTCACACCAATGCCTGCCGAGATGAATGTAGCCACTCTAAATTCATTCATAAGAAGGTAGCCATTGCCGAGTGGGTCGGGCTTCACTCCCGGAGGGATTAGTCCGAGCTTGAAGTGGGCCATTGCCCGAAAGGTTTCGGGACACCCGCCGATCTCAAAAAAAAAAAAAAAAAGGTAGCCATTCTAATTTATTTGTACCAGCCAATCTAATACATTCGTACGAATGTTGCTGTTCTAATTCATTCGTACGAACAAATATAGCCATTCTAATTCATTCGTATGAATGTAGCCACTCTAAATATTCATAAGAAGGTAGCCATTGCCGAGTGGGTCGGGCTTCACTCCCGGAGGGATTAGTCCGAGGCTGAAGTGGGCCATTGCCCGAAAGGTTTCGGGACACCCGCCGATCTCAAAAAAAAAAAAAAAAGGATGTAGCCATTCTAATTTATTTGTACCAGCCAATCTAATTCATTCGTACGAATGTTGCTATTCTAATTCATTCGTACGAACAAATATAGCCATTCTAATTCATTCGTACGAATATAGCCATTATAAATCATTCGTACGAAGGTAGCCATTTTAATTTGTTCATACGGGCCATTCTAATTCATTCATATGAATATAGCCATTCTAATTCATTCGTACAATAGTACCCGTTCTATTTCATTCGTACAAATACAACCATTTAATTCATTCGTACGAACGAATGTAGCCATTCTAATTCATTCGTACGGATCTAGCTGTTCTAATTCATTCGTATGAATGTATCTATTCTAATTCATTCGTAAGAGCCATTCTAATTCGTTCGTACGAATATAACTATTCTAATTTATTCTTACGAACGAATGTAACTATTCAAATTCATTCATACGATTGTTGCTATTCAAATTTATTCGTATGAAGGTAACCAATCTAATTCATGCGTACGAGCTATTCTAATTAATTCATATGAATACAGCCATTCTACTTCATTCATACGAACGAATATAGCCATTCTAATTCATTCTTACAAAGGTAGTCATTCTAATTTGTTCGTACAAGCTATTCAAATTCATTTGTACGAATGTAAACATTCTAATTAATTCATATGAACGATTATAGCCATTCTAATTCATTCATACGAATAAATGTACCCATTCTAATTCATTGATAAAAATAAAGCCATTCCAATTCATTCGTATGAAGGTAGCCTTTTAATTCATTCATACAAAGGTAGCTATTCTAATTCATTTATACGACATTCTAATTCATTCGTATGAGCCATTCTAATTTATTTGTACGAGATATTCTAATTCATTTGTACGAATAGATATAGTCATTCTAATTCATTCTTATGAATGTAGCCATTCTAATTTATTCGTACGAAGATAGCCATTCTGATTCACTCTTATTAATGTAGCCATTCTAATTCATTAATACGAAGGTAGCAATTCTAATTTATTTGTACGAGTTTTTCTAATTCATTCATACAAACAATTATAGCCATTCTAATTCATTCGAAAGAATATAGCCATTCTAATTCATTCGCACGAAGGTAGTCATTCTAATTCATTCATACAAGCCATTTTAATTCATTAGTATGAATGTAACTATTTTAATTCATTCATACGAATGAATATAGCCTTTCTAATTCATTTTTATGAATATAGCCATTCTAATTCATTTGTACAAAGGTATCAATCCTAATACTTTCGTACGAGCCATTCTAATTTATTTGTACAAAGCTAGCCATTCTAATTCTTTCGTACGAGCCATTCTAGTTCATTTGTACGAATGTAGCCATTCTAATTCATTCGTACGAATGAATGTAGCTATTCTAATTCATTCGTACGAATGAAGCTGTTCAAATTCATTTGAATGATCGTAGCCATTCTAATTCATTCGTACAAACAAATGTAGCCATTCTAGCTCATTCGTACGAATTTAGTCATTCTAATTCGTTCGTACGAAGGTGGCCATTCTAATTCATTCGTACGAAGGTAGCCATACTAATTAATTTGTACGAGCCCTTCTAATTCATTCGTACGAATGTAGCCATTCTAATTCATTCGTACAAATGAATATAGCCATTCTAATTCATTCCTATGAATATAGCCATTCTAGTTCATTCATACGAAGGTAGCCATTTTAAGTCTTTCGTAAGAGCCAATCTAATTCATTTGTACGAATGTAGCCATTGTAACTCATTCGTGCGAACAAATGTAACCACTCTAATTCCTTCGTACTAATATAGCCAGTCTAATTCATTCGTATGAAGGTAGCCATTCTAATTCATTCATAGGAGCTAATCTAATACATTCGTACGAATGTAGCCATTCTAATTCATTCGTATGAATGAATGTAGCCATTCTAATTCATTCATACGAAGGTAGCCATTCTAATTCATTCGTATGAGCCATTCTAATTCATTCATATGAATGTAGACATTCTAATTCATTCGTAAAATGGTAGCCATTATATTTCATTCGTATGAGCTATTCTAATTCATTAGTACGAATGTAGCCATTCTAATTTATGAACGAATGTAGCTATTCTAATTCATTTGTATGGATGTAGCCATTCAAATTTATTTGTACGAAGGTATCTATTCTAATTCATTCGTAAGAGCCATTCTAATTCATTCTTACGAATATAGCCATTCTAATTCATTTGTACGAACGAATATAGCTATTCTAATTCATTCGTATGAATGTTATCATTCTAATTAATTCGTTCGAAGGTACCCAATCTAATTAATTCGTACGAGCTATTCTAATTCATTCATATGAATATAGCCATTCTACTTTATTCGTACGAACGAATATAGCCATTTTAATTCATTCTTACAAAGGTAGCCGTTTTAATCCATTCGTACGAGCCATTCAAATTCATTTGTACGAATGTAACCATTCTAATTCATTCGTACGAACGAGCATATCCATTCTAATCCATTCGTACAAATGTAGCCATTCTAATTCATTTATACGAACGAATGTACCTATTCTAATTGATTGATACGAATGTAGCCATTCCAATTCATTCGTATGAAGGTAGCCTTTCTAATTTATTCGTACGAGCCATGCTAATTCATTCATATGAATGTAGCCATGCTAATTTATTCTTACGAATTTAGCCATTATAATTCGTTCATACAAAGGTAGCCATTCTAATTCATTTGCATAAGACATTCTAATTCATTCGTATGAGCCATTCTAATTCATTCGTATGATATATTCAAACTCATTCGTACGAATAGATATAGCCATTCTAATTCATTCGTATGAATGTAGCGCTTCTAATTCATTCGAACGAAGATAGCCATTCTAATTCATTCAAATGAGCTATTCTAATTGATTTGAACGAATATAACCATTCGAATCTATTCATAAGAAGGTAGCCATTCTAATTCATTCGAATGAGCTATTCTAATTGATTCGTCCGAATGTAGCCATTCTAATTCTTTCGTACAATATAGCCATTCTAATTCATTCGTACGAAGGTAGCTACTCTAATTTATTTGTAAGAGCCAATCTAATTCATTCGTTCGTATGTATCATTCTAATTTATTCGTACAAACTAATAGAGCCATTCTTATTTATTTGTACGAATGTAGCCATTTAATTTATTCATACGAAGGTAGCAATTCTAATTCATTCGTACATGCTATTCTAATTCATTCGTTCGAATGTAGCCATTCTAATTCATTCATATGAACGAATGTACCCATTCTATTTCATTTATACAAATATAGCCATTCTAATTCATTCGCACGAAGGTAGTAATTCTATTTCATTCGTACGAGCCATTTTAATTCATTTGTATGAATGTAACTATTTTAATTCATTCGTATGAACGAATGTAGCCATTCTAATTCATTTGTATGAATGTAGCCATTCTAAGTCATTCGTACAAAGGTAGCCATTCTAATTCTTTCGTACGAGCCATTCTAATTCATTTGTACGAATGTAGCTATTCTAATTCATTCGTACGAATGAATGTAGCTATTCTAATTTATTCATACGAATAAAGTCATTCTATTCATTCGTATGATTGTAGCTATTCTAATTCATTTGTACGAACGAATACAGCTATTCTAATTCATTCATATGAATATAGGTATTCTAATTCAATCGTACGAAGGTGCCCTTTCTAATTCATTCATACAAAACATTCTAATTCATCTATACAAATGTAGCCATTCAAATTTATTCTTACTAAGGTAGCATTACTAATTCATTTATACGAGCTCTTCTAATTCATTCGTACGAATGTAGCCATTCTAATTTATTCGTACGAATGAATGTAGCTATTCTAATTCATTCCTATGGATATAGCCATTCTAGTTCATTCGTACAAAGGTAGCCATTCTAAGTCGTTCGTAGGAGCCATTCTAATTCATTTGTACGAATATAGCCATTCTAATTCATTCGTACGAATATAGCTAGTCTAATTCATTCGTACAAAGGTAGTCATTCTAATTCATTCGAACGAGCCAATCTAATATATTCATACGAATTTAACCATTCTAATTCATTTGTATGAATGAATGTAGCCATTCTAATTCATTCGTACAAATGTAGCCATTCTAATTCATTCGTACGAAGGTAGCCACTATAATTCATTCGTACGAGCTATTCTATTTCATTCATATGAATATAGCTATTCTAATTCATTTATACAATGCTAGCCATTCTATTTCATTCGTATGAGCCATTCTAATTCATTAGTACAAATATAGCCATTCTAATTCATTGGTACGAGCGAATAAAGCCATTCTAATTCATTCGTACGGATGTAGCCATTCTAATTCATTGGTATGAAGGTATCTAGTCTAATTCATTCGTAAGATCCATTCTAATTCATTCGTACGAATATAACAATTCTAATTCATTCGTATGAATGTTGCCATTCTAATTCATTCATACGAAGGTAGTCAATCTAATTCATTCGTACGAGCTATTCTAATTCATTTGTATTGATATAGCCATTCTACTTCATTCGTATGAACGAATATAGCCATTCTAATTCATTCTTACAATGGTAACCATTCTAATTTATTCGTACGAGCCATTCAAATTCATTCGTACGAATGTAACCATTCTAATTCATCCGTACGAATGAATATAGTCATTCCAATTCATTTGTACGAATGTAGCCTATATAATTCATTCATACGAACGAATGTACCCATTCTAATTCATTGATAGGAATGTACCTATTCCAATTCATTCGTACGAAGGGAGCCTTACTAATTCATTCGTATGAGCTATTTTAATTCATTCGTACGAATGTAGCCATTCTAATTCATTCGTATGAATTTAGCCATTCTAATTCATTCGTATGAAAGTAGCCATTCTAATTCATTCAAACAAAGGTAGTCATTCTAATTCATTCGAACGAATGTAACCATTCTAATCTATTCGTATGAAGGTAGCCATTCTAATTCATTCGTACGAGCTATTCTAATTGATTCGTACGAATGTAGCCATTCTAATTGATTCGTACGAATGAATATAGCCATTCTAATTCATTCGTACGAATATAGCTATTCTAATTCATTCGTACGAAGGTAGCTACTCTAATTCATTCATAAGAGCCATTCTAATTCATTCGTATGAACGAATATTGTCATTCTTATTCATTTGTACGAATATAGCCATTCTAATTCATTCATACGAAGGTAGCAATTCTAATTCATTCATATGAGCTTTTCTAATTCATTCGTTCCAATGTAGCCATTCTAATTCATTCATACGAATGATTATAGCCATTCTAATTTATTCGTACGAATATAGCAATTCTAATTCATTCCCATGAAGGTAGCCATTCTAATTCATTCGTACGAGCCATTCTAATACATTTGTTTTAATGTAACTATTCTAATTCATTCGTACAAACGAATGTAGCCATTCTATTTCATCTGTATGAACGTAGCTTTTCTAATTCATTTGTACACAGGTAGCCATTCAAATTCTTTCGTACGAGCCATTCTAATTCATTTGTACGAATGATGTAGCCATTCCAATTCATTCGTACGAATGAATATAGCTATTCCAATTCATTCGTACGAATGAAGCCGTTCTAATTCATTCATATGATTGTAGCCATTCTAATTTATTCGTATGAACGAATGTAACCATTCTAATTCATTCGTACGAATGTAGCCATTCTAATTCGTTCGTACGAAGGTAGCCATTCTAATTCATTCGTACAAGACATTCTAATTTATTTGTATGAATATAGCCATTCAAGTTCATTCATACGAAGGTAGCCATACTAATTCATTCGTACGAGCCCTTCTAATTCATTCGTACGAATATAGCCATTCTAATTAATTCGTACGAATGAATATAGCCATTCTAATTCATTCCTATGAATGTAGCCATTCTTGTTCATTCGTACGAAGCTAGCCATTCTAAGTCCTTCATAGCAGCCATTCTAATTCATTCGTACGAATGTAGCCATTGTAACTCATTCGTGCGAACGAATATAGCCATTCTCATTTATTCGTACGAATGTAGCCAGTCTAATTCATACGTATGAAGGTAGCCATTCTAATTCATTTATACGAGCCAATCTAATACATTCGTACGAATATAGCCATTCTAATTCATTCGTACGAACGAATGTAGTCATTCTAATTCATTCGTACGAAGGTAGCCATTCTAATTCATTCGTATGAGCCATTCTAATTCATTCATATGAATGTAGTCATTCTAATTCATTTGTACAATGGTAGCCATTTTATTTCATTTGTACGAGCCTTTCTAATTCATTAGTACGAATGTAGCCATTTAATTCATTCATACGAACGAATGTAGCTATTCTAATTCATTCTTACGGATATAGCCATTCTAATTCATTCGTACAAAGGTATCTATTCTAATTCATTTGTAAGAGACATTCTAATTCATTCGTACGAATATAGTCATTTTAATTCATTCTTACAAACGAATATTGCCATTCTAATTCATTCGTACGAAGATAGCCATTCTAATTCATTCATACGAACAATTCTAATTCATTCGTATGAATATAATCTTCCTACTTCATTCGTACGAACGAATATAACCATTCTAATTCATTCTTACAAAGTTAGCTATTTTAATTCATTCTTACGAGCCATTCAAATTCTTTCATATGAATGTAACCATTATAATTCATTCGAGAGAACGAATATAGCCAGTCTAAATCATTCGTACGAGTGTAGCCATTCTATTTCATTCTTACTAACAAATGTACCCATTCTAATTCATTAATACGAGTGTAACCATTCTAATTTTTTCATACGAAGGTAGCCTTTCTAATTTATTCGTACGAGCCATTCTAATTCATTTATATGAATATAGCCATTCTAATTCATTTGTACGAATGTAGCTATTCTAATTTATTCATACAAACATAGCCATTCTAATTCATTCGTATGAGACATTCTAATATATTCGTATGAGCCACTCTAATTCATGTATCAAAGATATTCTAATTCATTTGTACAAATGAATAAAACTATTCTAATTCAATCGTATGAATGTAACCATTTTAATTTATTCGTACATAGATAGCCATTCTAATTCATTCATACGAGCTATTCTAATTAATTCAAAAGAATATAACCATTCTAATTTATTCATATGAAGGTAGCCATTCTAATTCATTCGTACGAGCTATTCTAATTGATTTGTACGAATGTAGCCATTCTAATTCATTCGTGTGAATGAATATAGCCATTCTAATTTATTCGTACGAATATAGCCATTCTAATTCATTCGTACGAATATAGTCATTCTAATTCGTTCGTACAAAGGTAGCTATTCTAATTCATTCGTAAGAGCAATTCTAATTTATTCGTGCGTCTGTAGCCATTCTAATTCATTCATACGGACGAATATAGCCATTCATGTTTATTTGTACGAATGTAGCCATTTAATTCATTCTCTAATTCATTCATACGAACGAATGTAGCCATTCTAACTCATTTGTTTGAATATAGCCATTCTAATTTATTTTCACAAAGGTAGCCATTCTAATTCATTCGTACGAGCCATTCTAATTGATTTGTATGAATGTAACTATTTTAATTCATTCGAACGAACGAATGTAACTATTCTAATTCATTTGTATGAACGTAGCCATTCTAATTCAATTGTACAAAGATAGCTATTCTAATTCTTTCATACGAGCCATTCTAATTCATTTGTACGAATGTGGCTATTCTAATTCATTATATACTAATGAATGTAGCTATTCTAATTTATTCGTACGAATGAAGCCATTCTAATTCATTCATATGATTGTAGCCATTCTAATTCATTCGTACGAACGAATGTAGCTATTCTAAGCCATTCTAATTTGTTCGTACGAAGGTAACCATTCTAATTCATTTGTACAAGACATTCTAATTCATTTTTACGAATGTAGCCATTGAAATTCATTCGTACGAAGGTAGCCAACTAGTTCATTCGTACGAGCCCTTCTAGTTAATTCGTACAAATGAATGTAGCCATTCTAATTCATTCCTATGAATGTACCCATTCTAGTTTATTTGTACGAAGGTAGCCATTCTAAGTCTTTCATAGAAGCCATTCTAATTCATTCGTACGAATGTAGCCATTGTAACTCATTCGTGCAAACGAATGTAGCCATTCTCATTCATTCGTAAGAATGTCTAGTTCATTCGTACGAAGGTAGCCATACTAATTCATTCGTACGAGTCTTTCTAATTCATTCATACGAATGTAGCTATTTTATTTCATTCGTACAAATGAATATAGCCATTCTAATTCATTCCTATGACGTAGTCATTCTATTTCATTCGTACGAAGGTAGCCATTCTAAGTCTTTCGTAGGAGTCATTCTAATTTATTTGTACAAATTTAGCCATTGTAACTCATTCGTGCGAACGAATGTAGCCATTTTATTTTATTCGTACAAATGTAGCCAGTCTAATTTATTTGTATGAACGTAGTCATTCTAATTCATTTGTGTAAATGTAGCCATTCTAATTCTTTCGTACGAGCCATTCTAATTCATTTGTACAAATGTAGCCATTCTAATTCAATCGTACGAATGAATGTAGCTATTCTAATTCATTCGTACCAATGAAGCCGTTCTCTTTTATTCATAAAATTGTAGCCATTCTAATTCATTCATACGAACGAATGTAGCCATTCTAATTCATTCGTACGATCATAGCCATTCTAATTAATTCGTACGAAGGTAGCCATTCTAATTCATTCGTACAAGACATTCTAATTTATTCGTACGAATGTAGCCATTCTAATTCATTCGTACGAAGGTATCTATTCTAAATCATTTGTAAGAGCCATTCTCGTTCATCCGTACGAATATAGCCATACTAATTTATTTGTATGAATGAATGTAGCCATTATAATTCATTCGTATGAATGTTGCCATTCTAATTCATTCGTACAAAAGTAGCTCATCTAATTCATTCATACGAATGTAGCCATTGTAACTCATTCGTGCGAACGAATATAGCCATTCTAATTAATTCGTACGAATATAGCCAGTCTAATTTATTCGTACGGAGGTAGCCATTCTAATTCATTCGTACAAGCCAATCAAATACATTCGTACGAATATGGCCATTCAAATTTATTCATACGAACGAATGTAGCCATTCTAATTCATTCTTAAGAATGTAGCCAATATGATTTATTCATACGAGCTATTCTAATTCATTCGTATGAATATAGCCATTCTACTTCATTCGTATGAACGAATGTAGCCATTCTAATTCATTCTTACAAAGGTAGCCATTCTAATTCATTCATACGAGCCATTCAAATTCATTCATATGAATGTAACCATTCTAATTTATTCATACGAACGAATATAGCCATTCGAATTCATTCATACGAATGTTGTCATTCAAATTCATTCATACAAATGAATGTACCCATTCTAATTCATTGATACGAATATAGCCATTCAAATTCATTCGTACAAAGATAGCCATTCTAATTCATTCATACGAGCTATTCCAATTGATTCGAACGAATGTAACCATTCTAATCCATTCGTATGAAGGTAGTCATTCTATTTCATTTGTACGAGCTATTCTAATTGATTCGTACGAATATAGCCATTCTAATTTATTTTTACGAATAAATATAGCCATTCTAATTGATTCGTACGAATATAGCCATTCTAATTCATTCGTACATATGTATCCATTCTAATTTATTCGTACGAACGAATATAGCTATTCTTATTCATTTGTACAAATGTAGCCATTCTAATTCATTCGTAAGAAGGTAGCAATTCTAATTCATTCGTATGAGCTTTTTTAATTTATTCATTCGAATGTAGCAATTATAATTAATTCATACGAACAAATGTTGCCATTCTAATTCATTCGTACGAATATAGCCATTCTAATTCATTCGTAAGAAGGTAGCTACTCTAATTCATTCGTAAGAGCCATTCTAATTCATTCGTACGTATGTAGCTATTCTAATTTATTCATACGAACGAGTATAGCCATTCTTATTCATTTGTACAAATGTAGTCATTCTAATTCATTCATACGATGGTAGCAATTCTAATTCATTCGTACGAGTTTTTCTAATTTATTCGTTCGAATGTAGCAATTCTAATTAATTCATACGAACGAATGAAGCCATTCTAATTCATTCATACGAATATAGCCATTCTAATTCATTTACATGAATGTAGCCATTCCAATTCATTCGTACGGGCCATTCTAATTCATTTGTATGAATGTAACTTTCTTAATTCATTCGGAGGAACGAATATAGCCATTCTAATTAATTTGTATGAACGTAGCCATTCTAATTCATTTGTACAAAGGTATAGCCATTCTAATTCTTTCGTGTGAGCCATTCTCATTTATTTGTACGAATGTAGCCATTCTAATTTATTCGTACGAACGAATGTACCTATTCTAATTCATTCGTACGAATGAAGCCGTTCTAATTTATTCGTATGATTATAGCCATTCTATTTCATTCGTACGAATAAATGTAGCCATTCTAATTCATTCGTACAAAACATCCTAATTCATTTTGTACAAATATAGCCATTCAAATTCATTCGTACAAAGGTAGTAATACAAATTCATTCGTACGAGCCCTTCTAATTCATTCGTACGAATGTAGCCATTCTAATTCATTCTTATGAATGCAGTCCTTCTAGTTCATTCGTATGAAGGTAGCCATTCTAAATCTTTTGTAAGAGTCATTCTTATTCATTTGTACGAATGTAGTCATTGTACCTCATTCATGCGAATAAATGCAGCCATTCTAATTTATTCGTACAAATGTAGCCAGTCTAATTCATTTGTATGAACGTAGCCATTCTAATTTATTTGTATAACGGTAGCCATTCTAATTCTTTCGTACAAACCATTCTAATTCATTTGTACCAATGTAGATATTCTAATTGATTCATACGAATGGATGTAGCTATTCTAATTCATTCATACAAATGAAGCCGTTCTATTTCATTCGTAAAATTGTAGCCATTCTAATTCATTCATACGAACGAATGTAGCCATTCTAATTCAATCGTACGATCGTAGCCATTCTAATTCATTCGTACGAAGGTAGCCATTCTAATTCATTCATACAAGACATTCTAATTCATTCGTACGAATGTAGCCATTCTAATTCATTCGTACGAAGCTTTCTATTCTAATTCATTAATAAGAGCCATTCTAGTTCATTCGTACGAATATAGCCATTCTAATTTATTCGTACGAACGAATGTAGCCATTCTAATTTATTCGTACGAACGAATGTAGCTTTTATAATTCATTCGTACGAATATTGCCATTCTAATTCATTTGTAGGAAGGTAGCTAATATAATTCATTCGTACAAACCATTCTAATTTATTCATACGAATGTAGCCATTGTAAGTCATTCGTGCGAACGAATGTAGCCATTCTAATTCATTCGTATGAATGTAGCCAGTCTAATTCATTCGTACAGAGGTAGCCATTCTAATTCATTCGTACGATCCAATCTAATACATTCGTACGAATGTGGCCATTCTAATTCATTCATACGAACGAATGTTCCCATTCTAATTCATTCGTACGCGCCATTCTAATTCATTTATATGAATGTAGCCATTCTAATTCATTCGTACAATGGTAGCCATTCTATTTCATTCGTACGAGCCATTCTAATTTATTAGTACATTCTAATTTATTCTTACGAACGAATGTAGTTACTCTAGTTCATTCGTATGGATGTAGTCAATTTAATTCATTCGTACGAAGGTATCTATTTTAATTCATTCGTAACTGCCATTCTAATTTATTCGTACAAATATAGCCATTCTAATTCATTCGTATGAACGAATGTAGCCATTCTAATTCATTCGTACGAATGTTACCATTCTAATTCATTTGTACAAAGGTAGTCAATCTAATTCATTCATACAAGCTATTCTAATTTATTCGTATGAATATAGCCATTCTACTTCATTCGTATGAACGAATATAGCATTCTAATTCATTCTTACAAAGGTAGCCATTCTAATTCATTCGTACGAGCCATTCAAATTCATTCATACGAATGTAACCATTCTTATTCATTCGTACGAACGAATATAGCCATTCTAATTTATTCATACGAATGTAGCCATTCAAATTCATTCATACAAACGAATGTACCCATTCTAATTCATTGATATAAATGTAGCCATTCAAATTCATTCGTACAAAGATAGCCATTCTAATTCATTTATACGAGCTATTCTAATTGATTCGAACGAATGTAACCATTCTAATCTATTCGTATGAAGGTATCCATTCTATTTCATTCGTACGAGCTATTCTAATTCATTCGTATGAGTGTAGCCATTCTAATTCATTTTTACAAATGAATATAGCCATTCTAATTCATTCGTATGAATATAGCCATTCTAATCCATTCGTACATATGTAGCCATTCTAATTCATTCGTGAACGAATACAGCCATTTTTATTCATTTGTACGAATGTAGCCATTCTAACTTATTCGTATGAAAATAGCAATTCTAATTCATTCGTACGAGATTTTCTGATTTATTCATTCGAAAGTAGCAATTATAATTAATTCATACAAACAAATATTGCCATTCTAATTCATTCGCACGAATATAGCCATTCAAATTCATTCGTAAGAAGGTAGCTACTCTAATTCATTCGTAAGAGCCATTCTAATTCATTCGTACGTATGTAGCCATTCTAATTTATTCGTACAAACGAGTATAGCCATTCTTATTCATTTGTACGAATGTAGCCATTCTAATTCATTCATACGAAGGTAGCAATTCTAATTCATTCGTACGAGTTTTTCTAATTTATTCGTTCGAATATAGCAATTCTAATTAATTCATATGAACGAATGTAGCCATTCAAATTCATTCGTACGAATATAGCCATTCTAATTCATTGACATGAAAGTAGCCATTCTAATTCATTCGTATGAGCCATTCTAATTCATTTGTATGAATATAACTATTTTAATTCATTCGTAGAAACGAATGTAGCCATTCTAATTCATTTGTATGAACGTAACCATTCTAATTCATTTGTACAAAGGTAGCCATTCAAATTCTTTCGTGCGAGCCATTCTAATTTATTTGTACGAATATAGCCTTTTTAATTTATTCGTACGAATGAATATAGCTATTCTAATTCATTCCTATGAATAAAGTCATTCTAATTCATTCGTATGATTGTAGCCATTCTATTTCATTCGTATGAACGAATGTAGTCATTCTAATTCATTCGTACGAATGTAGCCATTCTAATTCATTCGTATAAGACATTCTAATTCATTTTGTACAAATATAGCCATTCAAATTCATTCGTACAAAGGTATTCATACTAATTCATTCGTACGAACTCATCTAATTCATTCGTATGAATGTAGCCATTCTAATTCATTCTTATGAATGTTGTCATTCTGGTTCATTCGTACGAAGGTAGCCATTCTAAATCTTTCGTAGGAGTCATTCTAATTCATTTGTATGAATGTAGCCATTGTAACTCATTCGTGCGAATGAATATAGCCATTCTAATTCATTCGTACAAATGTAGCCAGTCTAATTCATTTCTATGAACGTAGTCATTCTAATTCATTAGTACAAAGGTAGCCATTCTAATTCATTCGTACAAGCCATTCTAATTGATTTGTACAAATATAGTCATTCTAATTCATTCGTACGAACGAATATAGCTATTCTAATTCATTCATACGAATGAAGCCATTCTAATTTATTCGTATGATTGTAGCCATTCTAATTCATTCGTACGAACGAATATAGACATTCTAATTCATTCGTACAAACGTAGCCATTCTAATTCATTCGTACGAAGGTAGCCATTCTAATTCATTCGTACAAGATATTCTAATTCATTCGTACGAATGTAGCCATTCTAATTCATTCGTACGAAGCTATCTATTCTAATTCATTCGTAAGAGCCATTCTAGTTCATTCGTACGAATATAGCCATTCTAATTCATTCATACGAACGAGTGTAGCCATTCTAATTCATTCATATGAATATTGCCATTCTAATTCATTCGTACAAAGGTAGCCAATCTAATTCATTCTTATAAGCCATTCTAATTCATTCATACGAATGTAGCCATTGAAACTCATTCGTGCGAACGAATGTAGCCATTCTAATTCATTCGTACGTATGTAGCCAGTCTAATTCATTCATACGAGCCAGTCTAATACATTCGTACGAATATAGCCATTCTAATTCATTCATACGAACAAATGTAGCCATTCTAATTCATTCGTACGAATCTAGCCATTCTAATTCATTCGTACGAAGGTAGCCATTCTAATTCATTCGTACGAGCTATTCTAATTTATTCATATGAATGTAGGCATTCTAATTCATTTGTACAATGGTAGCCATTCTATTTCATTCATACGAGCCATTCTAATTTATTTGTATGAATGTAGCCATTCTAATTTATTCTTACAAACGAATGTAGCTATTCTAATTCATTCGCATGGATGTAGCCATTCTAATTCATTCGTACGAAGGTATCTATTCTAATTCATTCGCAAGAGCCATTCTAATTCATTCGTACGAATATAGCTAGTCTAATTCATTCATTCGAAGGAATGTAGCTATTCTAATTCATTCATACGAATGTTGCCATTCTAATTCATTCGTACGAAGGTAGCCATTCTAATTCATTTGTACGAGTTATTCAAATTCATTCGTTCGAATATAACCATTCTACTTCATTCATACGAACGAGTATAGCCATTCTAATTTATTCGAACGAGCCATTCAAATTCAATAGTACGAATGTAACTTTTCTAATTCATTCGTACGAACAAATATAGCCATTCTAATTTATTCCTACGAATATAGTCATTCTAAATCATTCATACAAACGAATATACCCATTTTAATTCATTCATACAAACGAATGTACCCATTCTAATACATTAATACGAATGTAGCCATTCCAATTCATTCGTATGAAGGTAGCCTTTCTAATTCATTCGAACGGGCCATTCTAATTCATTCGTACGAATGTAGCTATTCTAATTCATTCGTACAAATATAGCCATTCTAATTCATTAATACAAAGGTAGCTATTATAATTCATTCGTACGAGACATTCTAATTCATTTGTATGATATTTCTAATTCATTCGTACGAGACATTCTAATTCATTCGTACGAACGGATATAGCTATTCTAATTCATTTGTATGAATGTAACCATTCAAATTCATTCGTACGAAGATAGCCAATCTAATTCATTCATATGAGCTATTCTAATTGATTCAAACGAATGTAACCATTCTAATTCATTCGTACGAGCTATTCTAATTGATTCGTACGAATGTAGCCATTCTAATTCATTCGTACGAATGAATATAGCTATTCTAATTCATTCGTACGAATATAGCCAATCTAATTCATTCGTACGAAGGTAGCTACTTTAATTCATTCGTAAGAGTCATTCTAATTTATTCGTACATATGTAACCATTCTAATTCATTCGTACAAACGAATATAGCCATTCTTATTCATTTGTACGAATGTAGCTATTCTAATTCATTCATACGAAGGTAGCAATTATAATTCATTCGTATGAGCTTTTCTAATTTATTCATTCGAATGTAGCAATTCTAATTAATTCATACGAACGAATATAGCCATTCTAATTCATTCGTATGAATATAGTCATTCTAATTCATTCGCATGAGGGGTATCTATTCTAATTCATTCGTACGAGCCATTCTAATTCATTTGTATGAATGTAATTATTTTAATTCAGTCATCCAAATGAATATAGCCATTCTAATTCATTTGTATAAATGTAGCCATTCTAACTCATTTGTTCAAAGGGAGCCATTCTAATTCTTCCATACGAGCCATTCTAATTCAATTGTATGAATGTAGTCATTCTAATTCATTCATACGAATGAATGTAGCTATTCTAATTCACTCTTACGAATGAAGCCGTTCTAATTCATTCGTATGATTGTAGTTATTCTAATTCATTCATACGAATGAATGTAGCCATTCTAATTCATTAGTACGAATGTAGTCAATCTAATTCAATCGTACGAAGGTAGTCATTGTAATTCATTTGTACAAGACATTCTAATTAATTTGTACGAATATAGCCATTCAATTTCAATCATACGAAGGTAGCCATACTAATTCATTCGTACGAGCCCTTCTAATTCATTCGTACGAATGTAGCCATTTTAATTTATTCGTACGAATGAATGTAGCCATTCTAATTCATTCCTATGAATGTAGCCATTCTAGTTCATTCGTACAAAGGTAGCCATTCTAAGTCTTTCGTAGGAGCCATTCTAATTCATTCGTACGAATATAGCCATTGTAACTCATTCGTACGAACGAATATAGCCATTCGAATTCATTCGTACAAATATAGCTAGTCCAATTCATTCGTAAGAAGGTAGCTTTTCTAATTCATTCGTATGAGCCAATCTAATACATTCATATGAATGTAGCCATTCTAATTCATTCGTACGAACAAATATAGTCATTCTAATTAATTCGATCGAATATAGCCATTCCAATTCATTCGTACGTAGGTAGCCATTCTAATTCATTCATATGAATGTAGCCATTCTAATTCATTCGTATAATGGTTGCCATTCTATTTCATTCATATGAGCCATTCTAATTCATTAGTATGAATGTAGCCATTCTAATTTATTCGTACGAACGAATAAAGCCATTTAAATTCATTCGTAAGGATGTAGCCATTCTAATTCATTCGTACAAAGGTATCTACTCTAATTCATTCGTAAAAGGCATTCTAATTCATTCATACGAGTATAGCCATTCTAATTTATTCGTATGAACAAATGTAACCATTCTAATTCATTCGTACAAATATTGTCATTCTAATTCATTCGTACGAAGGTAGCCAATCTAATTCATTAGTACGAGCTATTCTAATTCATTCGTATGAATATAGCCATTCTACTTTATTCATACGAACGAATATAGTCATTCTAATTCATTCTTACAAAGGTAGCCATTCAAATTCATTTGTTCGAGCCATTCAAATTCATTCGTACGAATGTAACCATTCTAATTTATTCGCACGAAAGAATATAGCCATTCTAATTCATTTGTACGAATGTAGCCATTCTAATTAATTCAATGAATGAATGTACCATTTCTATTTCATTGATATGAATGTAGCCATTCCAAATCATTACGTAGCCTTTCTAATTCATTCGTACGAGGTATTCAAATTCATTCGTACGAATATAGCCATTCTAATTCATTCGTACGGATGTAGCCATTCTAATTCATTCGTATGGATGTAGCCATTCTAACTCATTCGTACGAGACATTCTAATTCATTCGTATGGATGTAGTCATTCTAATTCATTTGTACGAGATATTCTAATTCATTCGTACGAACGGATATAACCATTCTAATTCTTTCTTATGAATGTTGCTATTCTAATTCATTCGTACGAAGATAACCACTCTAATTCATTCATACAAGCTATTCTAATTGAATCGAAAGAATGTAACCATTCTAATATATTCGTATGAAGGTACTATTCTAATTCATTCGTACGAGCTATTCTAATTGATTCGTACGAATGTAGCCATTCTAATTCATTCCTACGAATGAATATAGCTATTGTAATTCATTTGTACGAATATAGCCATTCTAATTCATTCGTATGAAGGTAGCTACTCTAATTCATTCGTAAGAGCCATTCTAATTCATTCTTACGTATGTATCCATTCTATATCATTCGTACGAATGAATATAGCCATTCTTGTTAATTTGTACGAATGTATCCATTTTAATTCATTCATACGAATGTAGCAATTCTAATTTATTCGTACGAGATTTTCTAATTCATTCGTTCAAATATAGCCATTCTAATTCATTCCTACGAACGAATATAGCCGTTCTAATTCATTCGTATGAATATAGCCATTCTAATTCATTCGCACGAGGGTAGCCATTCTAATTCATTTGTACGAGCCATCATAATTCATTTGTATGAATGTAACTATTTTAATTCATTCATATCAATGAATATAGCCATTCTAATTCATTTATATGAACGTAGCCATTCTAATTCATTTGTAGAAAGGTGGCCATTCTAATTCTTTCGAACGAGCCTTTCTAATTCATTTGTACGAATGCAGCTATTCTAATTCATTCATACAAATAAATGTAGCTATTCGAATTCATTCGTATAAATGAAGCCATTTTAATTCATTCCTATGATTGTAGCCATTCTAATTCATTCGTACGAACGAATATAGCCATTCTGATTCATTCATACGAATGTAGCTATTCTAATTCATTCGTATGAAAATAGCTATTCTAATTCATTCGTACAAGACATTCTAATTCATTTGTACGAATGTAGCCATTCAAATTCATTCGTACGAAGGTAGCCATACAAATTCATTCGTACAAGCCCTTCTAATTCATTCATACGAATGTAGCCATTCTAATTCATTCGTACGAAAGAATGTAACCATTCTAGTTCATTCCTATGAATGTAGTCATTCTAGTTCCTTCGTACGAAGGTAGCCACTCTAAGTCTTTCATAGGAGCCATTCTAATTCATTCGTACGAATGTAGCCATTGTAACTCATTCGTGTGAACTAATGTAGTCATTCTAATTCATTCGTACAAATATAGCTAGTCTAATTCATTCGTACGAAGGTAGCCATTCTAATTCACTCGTACGAATGTAGCCAGTTTAATTCATTCATACAAAGGTAGCCATTCTAATTCATTCGTACAAGCCAATCTAATACATTCGTACGAATGTAGCCATTCTAATTCATTCGTACGAACGAATGTAGCCATTCTAATTCATTCGCATGAATGTAGCTATTAGAATTCATTCGTACAAAGGTAGTTATTCTAATTCATTCGTATGAGCCATTCTAATTCATTCATATAAATGTAGCCATTCTAATTCATTCGTACAATGATAGCCATTTTATTTCATTTGTACGAGCCATTCAAATTCATTAGTATGAATTTCGCCATTCTAATTCATTCGTACGAACTAATGTAGCCATTCTAATTCATTCGTACGGATTTAACCATTCTAATTCATTCATATAAAGGTATCTATCACTACACCAAAACTGTGATTTTGTAACATACTGTTTTTTTGGTTTATAACACTGATTGCCATTACAAAATTGGTTACAGTTATAAGTGTTAGTAGTTGAAAATTTCTATTAGTAATTCATAGAATAGCATTTTTGATATAACGTAACGTTTTTTATTTATGTTTGTAACGATTACAACTGTTACTAAAATGTCATAAAATTTATTTTAAAAATCTTTTAGTTTCACGTGATTAAAAGGTGACCCAATTTTAAGTGTAAGGGTCTGTTCTTTTCGTGAGTAAAAGACATGCTCTCAACTTCCCCCGCTTCTCCCACGCCGCCTGGGTTTTGTGTAGGTAACTCCCCTCTCTCTCTCTCTCTCTCTCTGGTTGTCGTCGGGCATCGTGCCTCCCACTCGCCGTCGTGCCTCCAGCTTCTCCCACTCACCGTCGGGCCACCGGTGCGCCGATAGGGCTGCCGTCGGGCCGTCGGGCGTCGCTGTCGGGCCATCGGTGCGCCGCTGTCGTGCCTCCCGCTTCTCCCACTCGCCGTCGTGCCTCCCACTCGAAAGTACGCCGCCATCTTGCCTCCCATGTCACCATCGGGCTGCCGTCGCGCCTCCCATGTCGCCATCGGACCGCCGGTGTGTCGCCGTCGCGCCTCCCACATCTCCGATCTCTCTCCCTGTATTCAATGAAGGGGGGGTGAGTTGTGAGGTCGAGTCATAAGATTAAAGCGAAAGGGGAGGGGGAGTCACGGGCCTGAGTTGAGGACGGGACTCATGGGCTCTTGAGATGAGAGCACAATCAGTCTCTTTCTCTCACACACAAACAAACATATTCTGAGTCACTCATAAATTTTAATTTTTATTTTGAAAAGGAATAGTAGGTGCAGGATGCTATATTAGTTAAAATTTTTATTTTTATTTTTGAGAAGGAATAGTAGGTGCAGGATGCTATATCAATTAAAAGAAATGCTTTTTTAAAAAAAAAAATTCCCTCTTTGAGTCGAGAAATTGTATTCAGCCCGAAGGTTTTCTCGATTTCGTTGACCCGATTGACATGGCAGCATGCAACAGGTGGCTGAAACCCACAGCAACATTTAAGTCTTTTACACCACCAGTGCACGCTGCCACATCAATCGGGCTGAGCGGAATCGGGAAGACCTTCGGGATGAATAACATTGCTCATTAGTTAATATTTTTCTCCTTTTCTATTTGAGAAATCCCTCTTTGAGTCGAGAAATGGTATTTACCCCGAAGGTTTTCTCAATTTCGCAAAGTCTATTTTTTACTAAAGCAGAACAAAATTTTAGATTTTAATTTTGCCAGGGTCAAAAAGAATAATGGAAATTGATGTCCCAGGAAAAAATTATTGAATTTCTCCAGTTCAAAAGAACAACGGAAAATTTTTCCCTAGGAAATCAATTGCATGCGTAATCCTTTGCCTAGGAAATTAATTTTCCTAGGTGATCTTTTATTCGCAAAAAGAACGGACCCTAAAAGAGCAACCCTTTCCTTATTCTCGATCTAGGTTTTCACATCTTGCGGCTCTTGCAAGTAAATTTGCCCCTCCTGCTCCAGCAACAACAAGAATTATGGCCTGATTTTTCAATCTATGAAAGAGTTCCCCGTTTTCAAACTTCAGTGAACAGGATTCAGGTAGCCCTTCTCTTTCTTCGATTCCTCGTTCTTAAGTTTGGTTGACTATGGTGAATAAGGTTTTGATTAGGATCATTAGGATTTTATGGGTGTACGATAATTTTAATTGTGTTATATGATACTACCTTTAATCCGATACTAGTGGCAGGTTATTCTTGCTTATGATTATGATCTTTTTGTCCTGGTGTTCATCATACAGATTTTTCTTTTAACTTTTACATCCTTCTTGTTTGGAGGAATCTAGATTCATGTTGCTTGTATATGAGTTGATTAATATGTTTTTCATGCACATATATGGTCCTGTTTTAGGGGTGTAAAATGGGCCGGGGCGGGTCGGGCCTAAAATACTTTGGGCTGCGCCGAGTCAGTCTTAGAGATGTCAAGCCTAGATTGGCTCGTCGAGCTCATCGGACTCGGGCCAGGACTCAGGCCAAGGGTCTGAGCCCGGATCGGCCCGAGTATACATATATTGGAATTTTGGGCCAGGTTTGGACTAAGAATAGGTGTTTAATAAACAAATATGTATATAGTGGGGTTTGAAGGCTCAACCCTTAAGAGGTAAAGAGATACCATAAACCATAGCACAATATTTTCTTTATGTTTAACACACCCAGTTTTTATATATATAATAAATATACAGTAATTATATCGGGCTCTCGGGCTAGGCTGCGAGCTTAAGGTGGCGACCCGAGCCCGGTGCATGGTATGTTCGGGCTGGGTTTGGGCTGTTAACTTTCGGTCCGGGCTAGGATCGATGGGCTTTTTTTACACCCCTACCTATATTATTCGATTGCCATTGTATATGAAATTATATATATAAGATTTCTTATTTATGATTCAATCACCCTACGTAGGTACATGTTTTATATGAAAACTTGATGAGATCAGTATTATTTCTATGTTCTCGCCATTTCAATTATAGTGATGTTTTATCTTAAACTTTATGAATTATTCAGATGGATATTTGTGTTGTGTATTACCTTTGATAAAACATTGATAGCTAGTTTTTTTTTCATCTTGATATTTTTTTTCTTGCAACCAAACCTATAGCTGTAGGCTAATTCAAGTGGCACATGTTATAGAAATAACACAAGGCCAACTATTAATGAACAAATAGATATTCTTGTTGAACCTTAGCCCCTTAAGGGTAATGTATTTAATAATATTTTATTTATGTTTTTAACCGAGCTAAGTTGATTTTTCAATTCTGATATTAATTCATGCTAAGATGATGTTGTTGGGGCCATCTTGGTCAAGAACTTAGGAAGGTTGCCTTTTGATGGACAGCATGCAAAAAGTGAAATGTCTAGTAGACTGATAAGACTTTTTATGGATATTTTATGGTTTCATAATTTTTTTTTATTTGCATTTACAACAACAATTGAATCAAATTGCATTGCCTAAACTCTTGTCCACTCTAAAATTAGGTGAATACAATGGCATCAAGTGATCCAACTACTCAGTCCCAAGGTACACAATCAACGAGTAACACCATAAAGTTGCCCATCGAAATCCAACCTGACGGCGCCATTATGGGTAAAAATACGAGTAAATGGAGTACACATACTGGACACTTCATTCGATCTCATATCCCTATTGATATCAAGGACTGGAGGCTAGTGCCAAAGAACTTCAAGGACGATGTTTGGAATGCTTTGATGGTAATGTTTACTTATTTGTAATGGAATAACATTAGCATTATTTGCTTGTTTCCTTACCATTTCATATGGTGCAACCTAACTAGACTACTTTTGATAGGGTGAATTTGAATTAAATATTGCCCCAGAATTGGCTCGTCCTTTGTTGGAGAAGGTATTTCCCCAAAAGTTTAGGATAATGAAAGCGACATATCGGAAAGAATTTTTAAAAAATGTTGAAAGCTTAGAAGCAACTATAACAACATGCCCACCCGGTATTGATCCGGGTCATTGGACAAATTTCGTCGCCTGTGAGGACAAGCGTGAAGTAAAAAAAACGAATGCGAAAAACTCACAAAATAGACAGAAGAATACGGTCGGCCATACACTTGGGCGGTCCTCTTATGCCCAAATTCATCATACTCTGGCTTGTATATACCCTATACAATAAAATTATAATCACAATATATTTATAACTAATGTTAATTTTTTGCACAACAAAAAAAAAATCCTACAAAAAAAATTACGCGTGTAGATGATTGGTATAAAGGCCATGAACGTACTGATAGGACTGTGTTGGAGAGTGCTCGTGAAAAATATGTGAGTATAACTGCATTTTACTTTTGTATATACTTGTGAACTACTGTTACCAATACTCTTTCCTATGCGAAAATTACAGGAACTAGTAAAGGCTGCCGGAGAAAAAAGAAAAAATACAAGCACAAGCGGAGGTGGTAGCTCGAGTCTGCTAGACCTCGACTCGGATGAACTGACAGAGGTCTTTGGGGGGATAAAATGGGAAAAATTCGTGCAGTCGGCTCCCATGTCTCTAAAAAGCAACTACAACATACTGTTGTTGCGACAGTAGTACTTGAACAATCAAAATCTACATCTTATGATGAGATAAAGGCTGATATTGTGGCTGAGGTCAAATGCACCCTAGCCAGATTTGAGGGTGTATTATCGGTGAGTTTGTAATGTTAGAATTGGTGAGGTCTACAGCTCGTAAAAAACTATAGTTTAGCTATGTATGGTTGATAGTATAAGATTGCATCTTGGTACGTACCTTAGTACGTATTCTGATTACAGAACAGAGAGTCATGGCTACATGATAATCCACTTGAGTGGGAGACTCAAGGGACTGGTCTCATGTAACCTAAATATGTTCGCAGCTCTGATTAGGGTTGGTCGCCCTATCAGGATAAGCTGTTGGGATCACAGAGCGTGGGTGTCTCCACCACGGTTATTACCAGGCACAATCTCTGTGGCCGAACGGAACCAACACGATGCACAGATCGGTGAGCAGACACTGGTGCTTTAAATCGTGTTTCTGCTTAGGATAAAATAGTCCTAAACCCTGAGGAACCATATCTGGTGGACTAACCAGTTGTGTGGTGCTTTGGCGCACTAATGTGTGAGGATCCGGATGCAGTGATCCAAAACCACGGTGTACTGGGTTACCCGGCTGGCGTTGCATCAGCATGTCACTCCTGCAGGCTATCCACACCCCTAACAGGATGCGTTTCTTGATTTGACCTACGTCGTATTAAACCCTGGCCAGGTGGTCATCAGTTGGACTGGTGACGGATCCGATTACTCGAAAGAGTAATCGGAGGTACGATATATGTGGTCAACCTGGAAGGAACTGAGTCATATGAGCACTCGAGTCTGACGGTATTCTCCACCGCTCGAGTTGCGTCATGGCACCAGTTAGAGGGACAGCGAGTTTACCATACTAAGCGGAGAGCAGGGGTATGAGGGAGAACATAGTAAGTCCGAGGGAATTGGAGTGCAGCCTGTGTCGTACTCTGGGTGGCTATGCAGGTTAACTTGGACTCGGAGGATCGATGGTATACTCAGGTAGTGTGTCGATCGAGTCTAAGTTGGAAGCCATAAACCCTGGTCCCTGAAGGTTCCACCTTATCGACATTATATACGGTTATTATACCATCTCCTCGGAACACAGAACGTAATTAGAAGAAGCGAGAAGTCCAACCCTACGCTCCATGAGTGCTTCGCACTAGTTCACGGTAGAAGCGTAGCTACGTATGTGCACTAAGGGGAAACCCTAGGTTAGTGCAGAGACACATGTAGCAATTCCTTGTCATAAGTGGACTTTGCCACATGGGTGCGATGCACCGGGAGATGTTGCGAGTTGACTAGTTGACTTCACTAGGGGCACCCTACGGGAACCTCAGAGAATAGTGAAATCACTGGTGCACTTCACTTATGTGTGCCTTGCAAAGTCTCGTATACGAGGAACGGCCAACTAGTGACATAAGGGCGTTTTGGTCATACCATGCATCACTATATAATAGGGGGGCCGGCCCTAAGTGTTGAGAGACTGGTCAAGGCCGGCCCTATTGGTTTCAGGAGGTTGTTGCCTCCGATGAAAAGGCCGGTCATGAGGCGCAGAAAACGGGCTGGTTTTGATCGTTTTCAAAAACAAGGAAAAGATAGAGATAAAAGAAGAGATATATAGAGAGAGGTTTGAATCAGTCAATCCTATCCGCACTAGGCTTATCCATAAGCCTAGGGCCGGCCCTATATAAGGGATAGGGAAGAGGGGGGGTCGGCAATGTATGTTGCAAGCCCTAGGGCCGGCCATGCAAGCTATGGGGAAACCCTAGCCGCCCCCTCTCCTCTCTCGTCTCTCTCTCTCTCACTTGCGCCATTGGATGGCGACTCGTCTTCCTTACGTGGTGTTTCATAGAAGAAGAAGGCTCATCGGATGGAGGCACTCAGAGATCCATCGACGAGGTGCCGTGTATCGTGTGAGATCGGGTGAACTAGAAGGCATCTCCTGCAACCTTTTACTGTCCAGAATCTGCACAGAAAATCAGTGTTGTTTCTATGATTTCGGGAGTTACAAAAGTCCAAACGAGGTAAAACCTGTTGGAAAAGTTTCGTCTCGAAGTTGGCTACTTGTAGTCCAAATTTCAGCCCAATCCGAGTTCAGGAGAGAACGTTATGGCCGTCGCACCAAAGCTATATCGAGCAGATCCGAGCCCGCTCCATCGACAAAGAAGAAATTTGTCACGGTGAAAGAATCCGCAAGCAGGTATGATCTCTAACAAGTAGATCTAGCATAGATAGAATATGCATACATGCTAGATTGTTCTTTCGCGTTAGATCGTCGTTAGAGGTTCGCGTAGTTGCCATGCAAGATTCATACACGCATATGTAGATCGTTTTGATGAAAATTTTGATATATAACACACACCGCTAACGGTCTTCGGACCTTCACTTTGCTTCCGCTGCGGGCCTCTACCATGGATTTATATCCAACAATTGGTATCAGAGCTCGCTAGTGGTATGCATTTCATGTTTTTTTTTATAAAACCGTCATGTGCGCGCATGAATAGTATGTGCCGCCATCGGGGTTCCTTGTGTAGATCATGCATAGTATATTTTGTATGTTCTATCAATTGTTCTTGCAGGGCACCGCTTCTAAAATTATTTTGGATATGTGATTGCTTGCTACCGGGGGTCGAACCCCGTGTTAGCGAATATTGTCTGGATCTTTTTTCTTCTGTGTGTGGATAGGTTTTAGAGCCATAGTCGGCCAAGTGGTGGAAATTGACCACCCTTGATTTCCAGGCTTTTTGCTAGGTTTGTTTTTTCTTTTCTTTTTAGAAAATTGTGTACGAGCGAGTACTTGCTCGAAGCGTACTAGATCTTTTTCGGTTACAGATTGAAAAGTAGGACTTACCGTGGAGATCCACAACCAGGAGGACGAGCGGAACCTTGGAGGACGATGGCGATCCGGCGAAGCGTACACGATGACGGCAAAGGGCAGAAAGCGTTAGGAGATCGTATACAGAGACTTGCACCGGATCGAGGAACCTTGCGAAGGAGACAGAGAGCCTACGCTGTGCCAGTCAGGTTCAGGGGTCGGACCCTGAACTTGATTTAGTCGTGTGCTTGTTTCTTTCAGTAGTTCTTTATATTTCTGTAGAGAACCCCGATGCGATAATTTAATTATCAGTGTGTTAGAGGGATGCCCTTTTCCCTCGGGTCCTAGTGACCTTATTAGGATAGGATTCCACTAGTGACGTCTATTATTTAATTGACCCTTGATGATAGCATGAATTCCTCATATTTGGTTATGCCACCATTAGGTCAACACCCGATTAGTCGGGTGTGCCTATTTGGCCAGCATCGAAACCTAGAATGAGTTGGAATTCTACTATGACATCATTCGTCAAATTTATAAGCGAGGCACCATGGTAGTGGAAGACCTTTCCTGTGAGTCTGACCTTAGGCTAGGCTCCAGATCATTAACGTGATAGCTAGGTTTTCATAGCATCGATGTTCTTGGGATATGTAACGTGACCCTTGAGTGGAGAAATCCACTCGAGGCAGGGACTATGATATTCCGAGATTGATTAATGCTTCGCGAAAGGCTTGAAACTCTAGTGGGAGCACAGTATGACCAGGGTCTAGTGTATAGGTTGTCGTGACCTTAGTGAACACTCATACTTGCATTAAATAACCCTCAAATTTAATAAGGGATGCAAGAGAGGACTTTTAGAGATCCTCTGGCCTTTACGGCCAATCACTTCGTGCTCGGATAGGAGGGCATAACTTAACAACCCCCTCGGGTGAGAGCTGTGTTTTTCCATGCCAAGTAACTTAGTGATCTCCCTCAGGATATGGCGATTACGGTGCCAAGGGTTCAGGCTTTTACTCACCCTCGTGGGGGCCGTTAGAACTTCCGTTCCGTAATTGCCTAGGCTCGTGGTTAAGCATCCGAAGTACACGTGAGGTATTCATTGCGAAGGACAATAGTGATCACGTGATACTGGCCAAAATATAACCATGGTTCATCAAAGCCCTTAGTTGGCAGATTTGGATAGGTTCAAGGGCAAGACCCGTATAAGCGGAAGACCTGCACACTGCCCCCTTGGACAGATGTAGCCGATTCTGAGATCTTACATACATGGTTAATTAATCCATAGATGTGTCTTCGCTGTGAGGGTAGCATTGGCATTTGGATATAATTAGCTTGTTTTAAAAATTTATAAAATAAGTTATTTTGCATTCGTTTTTATTCAACCATATAGTTCCCCTATCCGCTATCCCATAAGAGAACCAGTTATCAGGTCTCTAATTACGTAGAGCGGAAGAGCTATCTTTAGTTTATGCTTAGGGTAGTAAAACGTACATTGGCATGCAATCTAAATATCCCTGTACTAGACCTAATGGGTCCAGATATCACTAGAACACTAACTAGGGCATATGATGACTAGTGAGAGTCTGAGGAGATGTGCAAGTTTTGTGTCATAGCAGACTTGCGGACAACTCTTTAGAAGCGAGTCAGAGATATGCTGGGTCTTCTCTAATAAAGTTTTACTTGCATAAGATGTCTGTTAGGCGAAGTCGGTAGACTCATCGCTTATCCACCAAGATACTTGTCGGTACCGAGATGTCAGTGGGTATTCTTGTTCGGGAACACATCTTTGAGTTCCAGATCGAACTAGATTCCAGAGACATGGTGCTAGATGATGAGGTGGTGGAAGATGTCTGTCTTGCATCCTTGTCTGGAACCTTCGAAGGCGTTATCAGAGACTTTAGCTTTAACAAGTTAGAGATGATAAACGCAAAGTTTCTAATGAGATTTCCAAGAGACAAAGGATGGGATCAAGATTAAAGGCAAAGCCTTTAGTGCTTAACCTAGGTCTTCTTTAGAAGGACCAAACGGAGTAACTTATTAGAGATCGAAAACTATTCTAGTGTAGAAACTGGTATGGACTCCTAAGTCTGGTAACACAAAGGACGAAAGTGTTTCTGCATTGGCAAGTATAGGGGATATTTGAAGATTGATTATGGCCTTAGGATGTTAGGAGTTGAGTCGCTATCTAGTAGCAGTTCTTATACTTCTTGGAATGTAGACTTCGGGTCTACAAAGATTCAAGAAAAGCAGAAGGCTACTTTATAGTGACGTAATCCTAATATGGGTACTGATGCCATAAGCCGCTGCGGAAGCTGTTAGATATGATTGTCTTAGTTTTTTCTGAAACACAAATTTTGATTTTTAGAGATGTAGTTCTGTTTCCTCCTTAGTAAATAAAGTTTTTAGTTTTAGACAGCACTGTAGGTGTGTATCTTAAACTGAAAAGATATCTCCATTACTAAAGGAATAGATCAGAATAATCTCTTTGTATTTAATCCTAATTCAGAAATAGATTTCATGACAGCTGTAGCGTCTAATTTAAATTCATCTAAATCTTTCGGAGACACTATCCCATTTGTGACCCCTCTTATTTAGATATTTTACCTCAGATAAATTCAGAGGTGAAAGAAGGCCGAGTTTCTATTCACAGATTCATCGGAGATCCTTCTAACCTATGAGTGCAATCTGGAAGGCAGAATAACTAAAAGGGCCACGAAGGTATGGGAGTTAGTTAATTTTGATGTCTATGGTTCCAAGAGCATCCAGACGATATGAGTCTTTTCCATTTAATCGAGGGAACGAGAACCTATCGGATGTGTTCCATAGGATCCTGAGGGAGTATGGGATTATCTCCCAATTAAATGCTCCAAGCATGACACGTAAGAATGAAGTCTCCGAGAGACGGAATCGGACTCTGTTTGACGTGGTCCGTAGTATGATGAATATCGCCAAGTGTACTACCCACCTTTTGGTGGGGTTGTACCTTAAAACAGTAGCTTATATCTGAAACTATCTCTTATCTAGATCAGTGCCTCAGACCTATAGAGAGCTATGGACTAAGCGAAAGCTGACACTATAGTGTCTCGAGATATAGGATTGTCCTGCACTTGTGCAAAAGGACAAGAGGGATGAGATGGAGATGTAGTTCCAGGTATATCTGTTTGTAGGTTACCCTTAGGAGGCATAAGGTGGATTGTTTTATGATCTTAAGGTTAGGTTAGGAAGGTAATCATTTCTACGAATATCATTTACCTAGACCAGGATTATATTATAGACCATAAGTTTATCAGTAAGGTAGTTCTAGGTGAACTATTGGGTACTGGTAGAGAATGCGCATCTGAAAACGTAGTGGGAGTAGATGATACAGAAACTAGTATACCAGTTACTGTAGAAACAATTCACTTTTGTACCACCACCACCTCGTCGTTGTGGGACCATCAGAGCTCCTGAAAGATACTATGGAGAAACTTCGATAGTTAATCCAGAATTTCAGAAGGATGATCCCTAGAGCTACGAAGAAGTAGTGGGAGCTTCCTTGTACCACCACCACCTCATCGTTGTGGGACCATCAGAGCTCCTGAAAGATACTATGGAGAAACTTTGATAGTTAATCCAGAGTTTCAGGAGGATGATCCCTAGAGCTATGAAGAAGTAGTGGGAGCTTCCGACAGCTCTGACTAACAAAAGACCATGGAGGCAAATTTGCATCAATGTCCATTGGAGCAGTCTTGACACTTATAGCACTATCACCCTTCGGGGTGTAGGAAGTGTATAAGAAGAGCACCCGGTTAAGACTTAAGTAGCTAGATTAGTTACCAAAGGAGAAGGGATTGACTATGTCAAAACCATCTCACTGGTAGCTATGCATAAGTCTATTTCGGATCCTCTTAATCCATCGCAGCCCATTATAGTTGGGAGATCTGGTTGATGGATGTCAAGACAATTATTCCCTAATGGAAATTTAGAAAGGACATATGGATGATGTATCCCCAAGGTTTGTGTCAGTAGGTTAGGAAGATATGGAATGCAAGTTGCAAAGGTCCATTTATGGACTGATGCAAGCATCCAGGATGAAATGTCTATTTTGATCAAGGAAATCCGCTCACACGGATTTGATCTGAATGATGATAAACCAAGTGGGTACAAGAAAAGTGAAATAGCTACAAGGGCGTACTTAGTACTTTACGTTAATGATATTCTACTGATTGAAAATAACGTAGGAATATTGTTTACGGTAAAGGTTTGTAGTCATCATAATTTGATGTGAAAGACCCTAGTGAGGCGAGTTATGTTCTGGGAATCAAGGTAACTCGAGATTACCATAGCAAGGTTCTCTTGCTGTCATAGGCTACGCATGAAGATAAGATTCTAGCCAGATTTGTTTTATGAGGCTAGATATCTATTGCGTAGCAGGATTAAAGGGTCAGTTTCAGTCAAACCTGGGTCCAAATCACTGGACTGAAGTAAAGGGTATACTCTGAAGTCCTCATCAAGTAAGGATTGTGAGCTAGATTGCACTTTCACAGGTCTTGATATCGATTGGACACACATGATCTGATTTTGATGTCAGATATATATGTGTTCCAGAGAATCAATTTCAGGGATTAATTTTATCTTGGGATTAGAAGCGGTAGTTGATAGAGTGTGAAGCAAGAGTGCATCACAGACTCCACCACAAAGGCTTAGCACGTTGTTGTGTGCGAGGTAGTATATCAGGTGGTAAGGCTTAGGAAGTTCTTAAAGAACTTGGGACGCGTACCAGAGGCTCAGTTATCTGTTGTTGCAACAGAAGAGCGGTAAGCAAGGTCCAAGGAGACTAGGCACCGCCGTGAGGGGAAACCCATCAAGTACAAACTCCACTTGATCTGATAGTTATAGGAGGAAATGCAAGTAGCGATACTGAGGTGGAATCTACAGACAATATTGCAAATTCCTTTAGGGAATGCCTGCAAAGGCTTTTGGGCAGCATGTAGAAGCTATAGAGCTCAACACCATTATTGCTCGTTAGACCTAGTGGGAGATTGTTAGAATTGGTGAGGTCTACAGCTCGTAAAAACCTATAGTTTAGCTATGTATGGTTGATAGTATAAGATTGCATCTTGGTACGTACGTACCTTAGTACGTGTTCTGATTACAGAACAGAGAGCCATGGCAACATGGTAATCCACTTGAGTGGGAGACTCAAAGGACCGGTTCTATGTAACCTAAATATGTTCGCAGCTCTGATTAGGGTTGGTCGCCCTATCAGGATAAGCTATTGGGATGACAAAGCGTGGGTGTCTCCACCACGGTCATTACCAGGCATAATGTCTGTGGCCGAACGGAACCAACACGGTGCACAGATCGGTGAGCAGACACTGGTGCTCTAAACCGTGTTTTTGCTTAGGGTAAAACGGTCCTAAACCCTGAGGAACCATGTCTGGTGGACTAACCAGTTGTGTGGTGCTTTGGCGCACCAATGTGTGAGGATTCGGATGCAATGATCCAAAACCACGGTGTACTGGGTTACCCGGCTGGGGTTGCATCAGCATGTCCTCCTGCAAGCTATCCACACCCCTAACGGGAGGTATGTTTCTTGGTTTGACCTACGTCGTATTAAACCCTGGCCAGGTGGTCATCAGTTGGACTGGTAACGAATCCGGTTGCTCGAAAGAGTAATCAGAGGTACGATGTATATGGTCAACCTGGAAGGAACCGAGTCATATGAGCACTCGAGTCTAACGGTATTCTCCACCACTCGAGTTGCATCATGGCACCAGTTGGAGAGACAACGAGTTTACCATACTAAACGGAGAACAAGGGTGTGAGGGAGAACATAGTAAGTCCGGGAGAATTAGAGTGCAGCCTGCGTCGCACTCTGGATGGTTTTGTAGGTTAACTTGAACTTAGAGGATCGATGGTACACTTGGGTAGTGTGTCGATCGAGTCTAAGTTGGAAGCCATGAACCCTGGTCCCTGAAGGTTTCACCTTATCGACATGACATACGATTCTTATACCATCTCCTCGAAACATAGAACGTAATTAGAGGAAGCGAGAAGTCCAAGCCTACGCTCTGTGAGTGCTTCGCACTAGTGCACGGTAGATGCGTAGCTACGTGTGTGCACTAAGGGGAAACCCTAGGTTAGTGCAAAGACACATGTAGCAATTCCTTGGCATAAGTGGACTTTGCCATATGGGTGCGATGCATCGGGACATGTTGCGAGTTGACTAGTTGACTTCACTAGGGGCACTATGCGGGAACCTTAGAGAATAGTGAAATCACTGGTGCACTTCACTTATGTGTGCCTTGCAAAGTCTCGTACACGAGGAATGGCTAACTAGTGACATAAGGGTGTTTTGGTCATACCATGTGTCACTATGTACTAGGGGGGTCGGCCCTAAGTGTTGAGAGACTAGTCAAGGCCGGCCCTATTGGTTTCAGGAGGTTGTTACCTCCAATGAAAAGGCCGGTCATGAGGCGCAGAAAATGGGCTGGTTTTGACCGTTTTCAAAAACAAGTAAAAGATAGAGATAAAAGAAGAGATATATAGGGAGAGGTTTGAATCAGTCAATCCTATCCACACTAGGCTTATCCATAAGCCTAGGGCCGGCCCTATATAAGGGATAGGGGAGAGGGGGGGGCGGTAATGCATGTTGCAAGCCCTAGGGCCGGCCATGCAAGCTATGGGGAAACCCTAGCCGCCCCCTCTCCTCTCTCGTCTCTCTCTCTCTCTCGCTTGTGCCATTGGATGACGACTCGTTTTCCTCGCATGGTGTTTCATAGAAGGAGAAGGCTCGTCAGATGGAGGTACTCAAAGATCCATTGATGAGGTGTCGTGCATCGTGTGAGATCGGGTGAACTAAAAGGCATCTCCCGCAACCTTTTGCTGTCCAGAATCTGCACCAAAAATCAGCATTGTTTCTACGATTCCAGGAGCTACAGAAGTCCAAACGAGGTGAAACTTGTTGGAAAAGTTATGTCTCGAAGTTGGCTACTTGCAGTCCAAATTTCAGCACAATCTAAGTTCGAAGCAGAAAGTTATGACCGTCGCACCGAAGCTATATCGAGCAGATCCAAGCCCGTCTCCATCGACAAAGAAGAAATTTGTCGCGGTGAAAGAATCCGCATGCAAGTATGATCTCTAACAAGTAGATCTAACATAGATAGAACATGCATACATGCTAGATTGTTCTTTTACGTTAGATCGTTGTTAGGGGTTCGCGTAGTTGCCATGCTAGATTCATACACGCATATGTAGATCATTTCGATGAAAATTTTGATATGTAACGCACACCGCTAACGGTTTTCGGATCTTCACTTTGCTTCCGCTGCGGGCCTCTACCATGGATTTACATCCAACATGTAATTGCAACTATTCTTACATATAGTTAATACGATATATCTTATGCATATATATTTGTTATTCATTGCTTCACAGGTTGTGCTTAATCATGTAACTGGGACGCCGAGCACCCAACCACCGCCTGTGGTGACTACGCCTAGAACTGAAGTTGGTTCTAATTCAGTTAGTCGAACAACACCGATTACATCTGTAAATTTGGCTCCAATTTTGGAAACTTTGAATCGTCCTTCTGGGTTGTCTACCAATCCTAAGGTCATTTTATTGGATAGAGATGGTAGATCAGTGGCTAAGGGGTATGTTGTGACTGATCAAACTAGTAGAATTTGTCATGGTAGAAAAGTGGAACTCGGTGAAAAAAAAGCCTATGTCGAGGAAGTACTGGTTGGACAAGCTCTCATTTATGACAGTCCCCAAGATGGCCATACTCTGATGCAAGGTTTAGTTGAAGGTGGTTTTTTGATTTGGCTTGAAGCCAGACTGCAAATACAATAATTTGGAGATATTTGGTTATTTTCAATACCCCATTTTTTTTTTCTTATAAAAGCATGTATCTTTTATCTTTATTGTATATATAGGCTTTAGAGGCTTGATTATTATTTTTTCCTTCAAATTTATAACATAGTCATATCTCCGTTTACTTTTCACAATAACCACATGTATTAGCTAGAAGTATTTGGTGTCTAATATTTATTTTATAGCTGTGAAACTAATTATAGTGAGTCCCATTTGCAAAACTCTACCAGCAGATGCTTGCAAAGGCTCTAGCCCATTATTTCGAGGCTAAATTATTGTTGCTAGATGTAACTGACTTTTCACATAAGGTCGGTAGATACAACCATATTTTCCCATATTTTTTGTTTTTCTAGGCCTATGATTCTAATACATGTAGAGTTATCGATATACATACATGAGCAACTCATTCACCTGTTAGATACTGTCATTTATTTATTTCATGTTCCTTCATTTCAGGGGATTTGATGGCACCAATGACATGCCATAGATTTATAGGAATGCCTCTGTCTCAGCCGATATGAGTAGCCTCACACCGCAAGGCACTCCTGTGAATTCAGGTTAGTACCATTTGTATTTCCATTTAGTAATGCCATCTTTTTGGCTATTAATTTGGGTAAGAAAAGTAGATCATTGAAGGGTTTTGGACTATCTTCAAACGAGCTTACATTTATTAACTACTCCTTATGCTCCATGCTAAATGATCACATGAAATCTGTGCACTGAACATAAGTTGAATAACATAGAAATATCATCATTGTATTTGGTCGACTTCATAAGATTATATTTGGCTTCTTTGCACTTTTAAACAAATTAGTTAGGTATCTCACATACTAAGTGTTGATAAAATAAGAGAAAGGAGGAATATGAAGAATGCAACATGACGTGTTTTTTTAGGATAGTTTGTACAGTTCTAATGGTGATGAGAGGAATGTATCCCTAAATTGGCTACTAATGAACAGAGTTATTCCAAAAGAGTAAGTGAAGTCTAGTAGAGCATGTTGCTTGTGTTCTAGATATGTCCACTTTTAGTGAAAGTGAATCATAATTAATGGAGAATTGCAAAGCTTTTTGTTTCAATCCTTGACATGATTGAAGCAAGAGTAAAATCAATGAAGGTTACAAATAAGTATTTCATAGGCAGGCTCTCTAAGTTTTTTTTCAGTTTTCAAGTTTTATGCTAAAAACTTTTTATGGTAAGATGTGAGAGATGAATTAAAGAAGTTCTCAATGATGGAGGATGTTCATAGATAGGGACGAATGGAGTAGCATAATTCATAAATCCCACTAACCCATTAATCCTTTCATCCTACTTTTTGTTTCCCATTTTTCCCTTCTCTTTGTCACTAATCAATTGAATCTTATTTATCCATTTAAAAAACAAGGGCTATAATGGGAAGGATAATCCCACTAATCCACTCCCATTCTTCCTTCCATCCTATATTTTGTTCCCCATTTTAATCTTCTCAATTCTATATTTTAAAACAACATCAAGGGAAATATTTGAGTAGGGTATTGGCATCGGATACCCCAATACCCATACTCGAAACCCAATTTCTTAGTTGGGTTTTCCTAGCGAATTGCTTATGACCTATTGGTCTTCTATATTGATGTAAGAAGTGATAAGGCCAAGCATTTTTCATCTCCATTGTAAGAATAACAATTTTAATTCTATGTGCTAGCTAGTAGTGTGTATGGTCAATTTGGAGACTTAAAGCTCTGAACTTGATTATGTACTTATCTCAGTTGTGTGTATATGGTGTGGTCAATTTGAAGATTATGATACTAATCTTCACTCTTATTTTGTAAAATTGCAGGTTTACTGCTGGTTTCCATGCTGGTGCAAGTGGTGGGGCTGCGGGTGGGCTTTTGATGTTCAAAACACTTATTTGCTTCCTTGTTGCTCTATGAATATGGTGTCTGTCTATCTGGTAGTCTGCAGCTACTATGTCTATGTGCTAGCTAGTAGTGTGTATGGTCAATTTGGAGACTTAAAGCTCTGAACTTGATTATGTACTTATCTCAGTTATGGGTATATGGTGTCGTCAATTTGGAGACATAAAACTCTGAATTTGATTCTATACTTATCTCAGTTGTGGATACAATATAGCCTTGTATTTGTTTATTGTACCATTAGTATTTGTTTATATAGCCTTGTATTTGTTTATTGTACCAATAGTATTTTATTAATGCTTCAATAGTTTTCTTGATAGCCAAGAGAATTATTTAAAAAATAATATATATTATTCTTAATGGATATAATTGTTAGATATTGATCGTTACTAAATTTTGTAACGGTTATAAGTGTTATAAATCAAATTAATATGTGAGGAGTTTTGCTTCTTGGATCTGTTACAGAATACATAAATCACGCTTATAACTGTTAGTAATGTTTAGTAACAAATAATATCTAACGTTTATATTCGTAAGATATGTATCATTACTAATGTTTGTAACGATTATAAGTGTTACGAATGAGGATGAATTTGACTTCTGAACATCCGTTACGAAAGAAACATAACGCTTATAACCGTTACTAAAACTAATTTTGTCATACTTATAACTGTTACAAAAGGTGATACAAACATTTGTAACGCCGTATTCCTAACGGTTTTTTTGTGTTACTAAAATTTATAGTAACAATTATAAGCGTTGCAAAATCGTGATTTTGGTGTAGTGTATTCTAATTCATTCATAAGAGCCATTCTAATTCATTCGTACGAATATAGCCAATCTAATTCATGCGTACGAACGAACGTAGCCATTCTAATTCATTCGTACGAATATTGTCATTCTAATTCATTCGTACGAAGGTAGCCAATCTAATTCATTCGTACGAGCTATTCTAATTTATTCGTATGAATATAGCCATTCTACATCATTCGAACGAACAAATATAGCCATTCTAATTAATTCTTACAAAGGTAGCTATTCTAATTCATTCGTACGAGCCATTCCCTTTGTACGAATGTAACCATTCTAATTCATTCGTACGAACAAAAATAGCCATTCTAATTCATTTGTACAAATATAGCCATTCTAATTCATTCAAATGAACGAATGTACCCATTCTAATTCATTGATACGAATGTAGCCATTCCAATTCATTCATACTAAGGTAGCCTTTCTAATTCATTCGTACGAGCCACTCTAAGTCATTCGTATGAATGTAGCCATTCTAATTCATTTGTACAAATATAGTCATTCTAATTCATTTATACAAAGGTAGCTATTCTAATTCATTCATATGAGACATTCTAATTCATTCGCATGAGCCATTCTAATTCCTTCGTACGAGATATTCTAATTCATTCGTACGAACGGATATAGCCATTCTAATTCATTTGTATAAATACAGCCATTCTAATTCATTCGTACGAAGATAGCTATTCTAATTCATTTATACGAGCTATTCTAATTTATTCAAACGAATATAACTATTCCAATCTATTTGTATAAATATAGCCATTATAATTAATTCGTATGAACTATTCTAATTGATTCGTACGAATATAGCCATTCTAATTTATTCGTTCGAATGTAGCAATTCTAATTCACATATGAACGAATGTAGCCATTCTAATTCATTCGTACGAATATAGGCATTCTAATTCATTCGCACGAAGGTAGCCATTCTAATTCATTCATACGAGTCATTCTAATTCCTTTGTATGAATGTAACTATTTTAATTCATTCGTACGAATGAATATAGCCATTCTAATTCATTTGTATAAACATAGGCATTCTAATTCATTTGTACAAAGATAGCCATTCTAATTCTTTCATACCAGCTATTCTAATTCATTTATACGAATGTAGCTATTCTAATTCATTTGTACGAATGAATGTAGCTATTATAATTCATTCGTACGAATGAAGCCATTCTAATTTATTCGTATGATTGTAGCCATTCTAATTCATTCATATGAACGAATATAGGCATTCTAATTCATTCGTACGAATATAGCCATTCTAATTCGTTCGTACGAAGATAGACATTCTAATTTATTCGTATATGACATTCTTATTCACTTGTACGAATGTAGCCATTCAAATTCATTCGTATGAAGGTAGCCATACTAATTCATTTGTACGAGGTCTTAAGTTATTTAAATAAACATTTTATTATTTATATATTGAATTAATTAAATAATTATTTAAAAAATAACTAAATATTTATTATATTATTTTATTACGTTATTAAATAAATAATTAAATTAATGAATTATTTCTTGAAAAAATAAAAAAATATTATAATAATTACTTTATTAATAGTAACTAATTAAATATTTTAATTAATTACTTATTGAATAATAAATTCAGGAAATAATTAATTATTTAATTATTTTAATAATTAATTATTTAGCAAATTAATTAAATTAATTAAAATAATAATAATAATAAAATAAATAACTAATAAAATAAATTAATCAATTAATTATATAATTAAATAATTATTTCTTTATTTAATAATTTAAACTATTAAATAGTTTCATAATTTGATTATTTAATAATATAATAATAATAAATAAATTTAATTAAATAACTAGATAGTTAAATAATTAAATAAATTTATTATTTTAATGAAATGTTAATTATTAAATTATTAAATTATTTAAATTATTTAATAATTAAATAAACTATTACTATAATTAAAAGAAATTATAGTAACATTACTATAATAATCATAATAACATTGAGATGATACTATTGAGAATTGGAGTTTTAGAATTTAGATTATTTCTTACTTCACACTTATACCCGTGGCCAATGGACATGAGCAGGACTTTCTCTCTTTGTTTATTTCTCTATTCTTATATCTCTTCTTCTCTCTCTTCTGTCTTCGTTTCACTCTTCGTTTTCTTACGACGGGTCGGTTGGGCTCGACATATTCATGTGTTGATAACGTGTTGTGAGATGGGAGAAAGAGAGAGCCGTCAAATATGCCCCACCAAGAAGGGGTCGTATATTATTTATAGGGTAACATTATTTAGGGCCTAAGCAATCTATGGGAAACCCTAATCCATGGGAGAGATCCGACGGTGAACAACTATCCAAACGAACGATCTCATAACAGTTATAATATTTTAAATTTTTTTAAAGAAAAGTATAAATTTTTTTTAAAGCAAAAAATTCGGGTATGCCTCAACTTCCTTCTTTACTTCCTATTATTTAATTAGTTTAATAAATTAAATAATTAAATAAATATTTAATTATCTATATAATTAAATTATTTAAATAGTTTATTTATTATTAAAATATTAAACTCAATAAATATTTATTTGACTATTTAAAAAAATATTAAGTTATTTTAAAAAATATTTTATTATTTATATATTCAAATAATTAACTAAATATTTAAATAATAAATAAATAGTTATTAAATTATTGCTTTATTTAATTAGTTAATTAAATAATTAATTTTTTTGATTTATTTTAATTAATATTTTATAATTTAATAAAATAATTTTTTAATTATTTAATTATATAATAATTTATTTAAATTATTATTTATTTAGCTATAAAATTCTTTAATAATTAAATTATTTATTTATTTAAGTAAATAATCTATTTAATATATTTCATCACTAAATAAATTTTTAAATATTTAAATAATTTACTAAATTATTTAATAATTGAAACAATTATTATTTAAATAATTCTTTATATACTTATCTAAATAATAAAATTTAAATTTTATACTTATTTAAATAAATATTTATTTAATAATTTATTGAAATGATAATCTAATAATTTTTTTACATAATAATTTAGTTATGTAATTATTAATTAAATTATTTCTTTATTTCAAAACATTATTAATTAAGATAATTTATCATTTAAATTATTACATGAATATTTAAATAACAAAATACTTAAATTATTTTAATAAAAATTTATATAATTATATAATTAAATTATTTTATTAGAAAATAATAATAATATAAAGAAATAATTAAATTATTTAAATATTTTATAAATTATTAATTAATTATTTGAATTATTATTCTATAAATTATAATTAATTAAATATTTTTATTATTTTCTTATTGAATAATTAAATAATAGAATAATTATTTTAGAAATAATTATATTATTTCATATTTATTTATTTCAAAAATTAATTATTTAAAAATATAATTAAATTATTCAATAATGAAATAATTTATTCGTACGAATACAGGCCGCTACTGCTTATGGCATAGCCCACGGTCATTCGCACGTTTCGTAACCGCTCGCGCGTAGGCCGCTGCCGCTGGTGGAGTATATCCTGCCATTTGCCGCTGGTAGCGTAGCCTGCCATTCGCCGCATGCTGGTGCATCCCACTATTCGTTCGTACGAATGAATTAAAATAACTACATACATACGAATGAATTAGAATGGATCTTACGAATGAATTAGAGTAGCTACCTTCATACGAATGAATTAGAATGGCTATATTCATACGAATGAATTAGAATGGTTATATTAATTTGTACGAATGAATTAGAATGGCTACATTCGTACGAATGAATTAGAGTGGCTACCTTCATACGAATAAATTAGAATGGCTATATTCGTACGAATAAATTAGACTGGCTATATTCATTTGTACGAATAAATTAGAATAGCTACATTCGTACAAATCAATTAGAATAGCTCGTACGAATGAATTAGAATAGCTACCTTTATACGAATAGATTAGAATGGTTACATTCGTTCGAATCAATTAGAATAGCTCGTATGAATGAATTAGAATGGTTATATTCATATGAATGAATTAGAATGGCTATATTCATACGATTGAATAAGAATGGTTATATCCATTCATACGAATGAATTAGAATATCTTGTATGAATAAATTAGAATGGCTTATACGAATAAATTAAAATGTCTCATACGAATGAATTAGAATAGCTACCTTTGTATGAATGAATTAGAATGGCTACATTCGTACGAATGAATTAGAATAGCTATATTCGTACGAATGAATTGGAATGGCTCGTACGAATAAATTAGAATGGATCATACGAATGAATTAAAATATCTCGTACGAATGAATTAGAATGGATATCTTTGTATGAATGAATTAGAATGGCTACATTCGTACGAATTAATTAGAATGGATACATTCGTACCAATAAATTAGAATGGCTCGTACGAATGAATTGGAATGGCTATATTCATATCAATGAATTAGAATGGGTACATTCGTTCGTATGAATAAATTAGAATGGCTACATTCGTACGAATGAATTAGAATGGCTATATTCGTTTGTACGAATGAATTAGAATGGTTACATTCGTATGAATTAATTTGAATGGCTCGTACGAATAAATTAAAATTGCTACCTTTGTAAAAATGAATTAGAATGGCTATATTCGCTTGTACGAATAAAGTAGAATGGCTATATTCATAAGAATGAATTAGAATAGCTCATACGAATGAATTAGATTCGCTACTTTCGTACGAATGAATTAGAATGGCAATATTCGTACGAATTAATTAGAATGGATATATTCGTTCATACAAATGAATTAGAATGGCTATATTCGTACGAATGATTTAGAATGGCTCTTACAAATGAATAAGAATAGATATCTTCATACGAATGAATTAGAATGACTATATCCGTACGAATGAATTAGAATGGCTATATTTGTTCGTCCAAATGAATTAGAATGGCTACATTCATACTAATGAATTAGAATGGCTCGTACGAATGAAATAGAATGGCTACCATTGTACGAATGAATAAGAATGGCTACATTCATATGAATGAATTAGAATAGCTTGTACGAATGAATTAGAATGGCTACTTTCGTACGAATAAACTAGAATTGCTATATTCGTACGAATGAATTAGAATGGCTACATTCGTTCGTACGAATGAGTTAGAATGGTTACATTCATACGAATGTATTAGATTGGCTCATATGAATGAATTAGAATGGCTACCTTCGTATGATTGAATTAGACTGGCTACATTCATATGAATAAATTAGAATGGCTACATTCGTTCGTACAAATTAGTTACAATAGCTTTTTTTTTTTTTTTGAAGGGTAAAAAACTAATCTATTACTGGATAATAAAGGCAGTTACAGGACACAGCTTGTCTCTGAGTGAGCAAGCAGACCACACAACTTAATAGGCCACAGCAACAAGAAAACCCTATCTCATCGCACGGAGAGCAGACCAACATGGTAGCCCCCGGACTTGAGGCAATACCCAACACTCACCTAAGACTATCACAATAGCACAATGAACCAGAATCCTGACTTCACTAACTGGTCCCCCTGCTCCTGGTAACCCTATCAGACTGACCCTTAGGCCAGGATTCTTTAGCTCGGGCCTGAAACTCTGGATTCGGCATGGTAAGGATAGTGGGGCAGTTGGCAAGATGAGGAGGCAATTTCTTATGCTTATCAAAAGAATGATCAACGTCTGCCTGCTACACTCGATCTGGAGCCTCCCCATCCTGAGCAAGATTCGGAAAAATCCCTGAAGCCGGTTTTTCAGATAGCCCCGCCGTATCCTGCCATAAACGAGCCCACAAAACCTGCTTCCGACGAGATCATTGAAGAGTAGGAATAGTTACGTTGGGACTTCCTTCTCGTTGGCTTCGCCAACCAGGATGCTTCTTAGCACCTCTAACTACGACCCCACTCCCACTAGCGAGAGCTAACAGAATCGGTCTCTCCTCCTCACTAGCTGAACTCTCTGCTTGGATAAAAATCCCTTCATTCTCTAGCATAATATTGCCTGCAATCACTGCAATCTCTGGTGTAACATTGTCAGTCGCTAGCGTAACAATAGCTATATTTGTATTAGAATGGCTCCTACGAAAGACTTAGAATGGCTACCTTCATACGAATGAACTATAATGCCTATATTCATTGAAATGAATTAAAATGGCTATATTTATTCATACGAATGAATTAGAATGGCTACATTCGTACGAATGAATTAGAAGGGCTCGTACGAATGAATTAGTATGGGTACCTTCGTACGACTAAATTTGAATGGCTATATTCGTACAAATAAATTAGAATGGCTACCTTCGTACAAATGAATTAGAATGGCTACATTTGTACGAATGAATTAGAATGGCTACATTTGTTCGTACGAATGAATAAGAATGGCTACAATTATACAAATAAAGTAGAATGGCTTCATTCGTACGAATGAATTAGAATAGATATATTCATTCGTACGAATGAATTAGAATGGCTTCATTCGTACGAATGAATTAGAATGGCTCGTACGAATGAATTAGAAAGGCTACCTTTGTACGAATGAATTGGAATGACTACATTCGTATCAATTAATTAGAATGGGTACATTCGTTCGTATGAATGAATTAGAATGGCTACATTCGTACGAATGAATTAGAATGACTATATTCGTTCGTACGAATGAATTAGAATAGTTACATTCGTATGAATGAATTTGAATAGCTCGTACGAATGAATTAAAATGGCTACCTTTTTTAAGAATGAATTAGAATAGCTATTGTGGGGGGTTCTGAATTGAACCGAGCGGTTCGGGTGGCGAGCACAATCCAACAAGCCAAATGCAAAGAAGAGACGGTGGTTACGTGGAAAACCCCTTCTCAACGACGAAGGGGAAAAAACCACGGGTGAGGCGAGAATGCACTAAGACTATTCCTTCGGTTATAATCGCTCACCTTAACCCCAATTACATACCCCGAGGACCGGTCTCCCAAGCTACCGACCTCTGCAATTTCACTCAGATTACCGACCGCTGCAGACAGCGTCTGTCTACCAGTCGCCGCAGGTAGTGTCTGTCTACCGGTCGCTGCAGGCAGTGTCTGTCTACCGGTCACTGCAGGCAGTGTCTGTCTACCGACCGACTTCCGCAGACAGCCTCTGGGTGCTGACCGACCAAGCTCCGCAAATTCCGGGACAAAACGTGCAGCGTCTCCTCCAGAATTCTTCCTCCTCCTCGCAGTAGGGGTAGGTCCCCTTTTATAGTGGCAGGGTGACGGTTACGACGCTCCACGAAAATCGGGCGGGTGACGTGTCCCTGCAATGAGCTCAACCGCCGAGGTGACGTGGCGCGCGGTTGACACCTGGTCACGTTGGGCCGGAAGTCGCGGAGCGTTGTCAGCACCGCAAAATCTCCGGGTTCGACTATTGCTTCACACCTCGACTCGTTGCACATCCCATCGCGAGAGAGAGAGGGGTTATTGTATGGCCTACCCCCTCTCTTGCTGTCTGATGACACGCCGACCGAAGCAATAGGGGGCTGCTGCCCCCCCTTTGGGTGATCGGCCGACCGACCCCCCCCTTCTTTGGCTACATGCCGACCCAGGAGAGAGAGAAAGAAGGGGGGGGGTGTGCTGCCTCCTTGGTGATCGGCCGACCGACCCCCCCCCTTTGGCTACATGCCGACCCAAAAGGGAGAGAGAGGAGGGGGGTGTGCTGCCTCCTTGGTGACCGGCCGACCGACCCCCCCACCTTTTGGCTACATGCCGACCCAGGAGGGAGAGAAAAGGGTGGGGTGTGCTACCTCCTTGGTGACCGATCGATCGACCCCCCTTTGGCTACATGCCGACCCAGGAGAGAGGGGGGGTGTTGCCTCCTTGGTCTGGTGACCAGCCGGCCGATAGAGAAAGTACACACAATACCCCCTCCTGACCGGACGGTCTTCGGTCCCACCCCGTCAGGATCACTTTGCCTCGATTTTCGTGCCAATCTCGATTTATGCACCCGTCTTGATGTGTATGCTCGTCTCAGTTTGTGCGCCTGCCTCAGTTTGCACGTGATGCCTCGGTTTGCACATATGCCTCGATATACGTGCCCACCTTGGTTCGTGTACCCGCCTCGATGTGCGTGCTCATCTCGGTTTGCATCCCTGCCTTAGCTTCGGGGCTGTTGTAATTCCAAATAACTGTCTGGGTTTCTCCCGGTTTTTCGCCACATAGCGTCACCAGGCGTCGGCACCTTGCCTCCTCGAAATTCGAACCCATCCAGCTCCAACTTTGTCTATAAATAGGAGCCAGAGGGTTCAATTCTTTCTTCTGCTTCAGATCTCTTCTCTGCGGCTGAAGGTTCATTTGGGAGAAGTTTCTCTTGATTACACGCCGAGGACCTGCGTGTTGGTTCGTTTAGATACACGTCGAGGACCTGCGTGTTGATTCGCTTGGATACACGCCGAGGACCTACGTGTCGATTCGCTTGGATAGACGTCGAGGATCTACGCTGAAGATGTCTTTCACCTGGTTCTCAGTGATGAACAAGTTCCCTCTGATGGAGGAGGTCCGGGCAGCATACGGTATTCCAGATATGATATCGCTTTCCTTTGCTACCGGTCCTTTGGACCCGTCAGACGATGACCGCACTGTCGTCACGCTCGGCCAGCTTCACTGCGGCCTGCGTCTTCCCTTGGCGAGCTTCTCTGGTCGTCTGCTGGAGCGCATGAACGTGTCTCCTGGCCAGATAGCTGGCAATGGCTGGAGGATCCTCCGCTGTATGGAAGAATTAGAAGTGCTGGCGGGGCAGCAGCTCTGCATCACGTACCTTTTGAAGAAGTACTTCATCAAGGATTATAAGATAACGCCTGGCAGCGTCTTCTCGTACTTCAGCCTGCAGGCGCACGCAGGCAGTTGCCCTCCCATTGGGGGTCTATCCGACTCGGAAAGGGTTTGGAAGGAGTGCCCCATCGTGGTCGGAGGACCCTGGAGGGGTCGCTTCAAAGTCCCCGGTCACGTCTCCCAACTCGCTGCGACCATCGAGGACTACTACCCCTCTAGGAAACTTCAGTGCCCTGGGGCTGTTGAGGAGGAGCTTGACCAACTTATTAAGCGGGTGACGAACAACGACGATGACTGGCGGCAGCTGTTTCCGAAGCTACCGGTCGTCAGGTCCTACAGCGCCACTCCAAAGAAAGGCAAATAGCCTGCTGCGTCCGGTAGAGAAGAAGAGCCATCTACTTACTCTTCTGAGCTCCCTGATAGGTATGTCAGCTCCGTCAGACGCTTCAACCCAAACACCGCTGCATCTAAACTCTGCATGATCTTCAGGCGGCACGCGAAGTCGACTACAGCTGCAGGCGAGTGCAGCCGACCGGCTATGCGCAACGTAGCTGCGCCGACGGGGAAGACAAGGAGGTGTGTTTTGTTGAATGAGTCTTCCAGCGATGATGATGCTGGATGCGCTCCTCCCGCTCGCTCCATACGACGTGCAGCTGCCGACGACCTTCGCTCCCTCCCCGAAGACTAGTCAGAGGACGTGCCGTCGACGGGTAGGTAGTATATGGAGATAGAAGAATCAGAGATGTCTTCCGGTTATAGTCTCTCTCCCTCGCTCGGACGAGGCGAACGAGCCATACCGTCTGGCTCGGCTGGGTCACGTGGGCGAGCTTCACCCCGCGGTCCCCCTGTTGCGCCTACTGTTGCTTCACCTGCTGCCCCTACCTTTGCACCACCTGCTGCCCCTGCCGCTAGAATGCTCGATCGTGCGGAGGTCCGGGACTTCATGCCTTCGCCTTTCTCCTCTGCTTCTGGGGGCGTCGTCGGGCCACCTCCTCGTTCTCCCCTTGGGGCTACTGAAGCTTCATCTCACTGTCGCTCCCCTGGGCTCTCTGCTCGTCAGGGGGAGGAAGATGATACTGGTATGGATAGTCCTGGCTGGGAGCGTCAGCTCGACGACTTTCATGAGGTAAGTCTGAGTCGTTAACGAGTTGATTGTAGTAGTAACTTTTCCCTTTAACTCTTTGGTACATGTCGTTTCCTCCTTTGTCAGGCGACCTGTCGAATTTTCGAGGGGGGTGCTCGAAGGATGACGCGGCTTGAGGCCTCCCTTCGGGCTTCTCGGCAGGAGTCGAGAGAGCTACGTGCTCAGCTGGCGGAAGCTCGACGAGTTCACGCCGAAGAGCTTGCTGCAGTCCAGGCTCAGCTCGAAGCCGCGCTGGAGAACGCTTCTGATTCCTTCGAGCTTCAAGAAGCATTGGATTCTGTTCGGGTGGAAAATGACGGGCTATGGGAGAAGTTCAGGATGCAGGCGGCTACGATCAGGAGGTAGCGTGCAGACGCCGAGGCCGCCCAAGCCGCTCACGAGGCCGAAATCGCCACGTTGAAGGCCTCCCATGACCAGGCCGAAGCAGTGCATAAGGCTGCGCTTGATCGGCAGCATGCTGACCACACCGCGGAGTGCAAGTCGCTTCTTGAGGAACAGGCGGTGGCATGGCGTAAGAAGGTCGTGAAGCTGCGCAGCAAGCTCCCGTCGGGACCGTGGAAGGCTGGAGGGGATGCCTGACCTCTTGATGTTTTGATGTAATAAACCAACTCTCGTTTGTACTGGGACCTCTTAATGTTTCATCTGAATGCCATGATTGCCACCTTTCTCATCGATTTTGCATCTTAAGTTCACGTCGATGTCGTGCCGTTGTAATCTGGTTCTAATGTTTTGGCTGCACGTCGACGATGCGCGCAACTGTACATTGACGACACGCGTAACTACACGTCGACGCGCGTAACTACACGTCGACGACGCACGTAACTACACGTCGACGACGCGCGACCAAAATCCAGACCTTATATTAGCAGGGGGTGGTATACCCTGCCTTGTTTGCGTTGGTCAATCGGTCGTTCCCCCGCGGGTTCTGTTGATCGATTTTCCTGAGTGTTCACTGGCCGGTCTCGCCCTTCACAGGATCCTGTCGATCGGTCGGCCAAGTGGTAGAACTCGCTCGGAGTGTTATATACCACTGGGTTTAGGCTGGTTGACCGGTCGTACCCTGACGGGGTCTGTCGACCAATCTTTCCAGTTGTTCACCGACCGGTCTCGCCCTTCGCAGGGACCTGTCGATCGGTCGGTCAAGTGGTAGAACTCGCTCGGAGTGTTATGTACCACTTGGTTTAGGTTGGTCGACCGGTCGTACCCCGACGGGGTCTGTCGACCGATCTTCCTAGGTGTTCACCGGCCGGTCTCGCCCTTCGTAGGGTCCTGTCGACCGGTCGGCCAAGTGGTAGAACTCGCTAGGAGTGTTATGTACCACTTGGTTTAGGTTGTCTCGGCTAACCATTTATTCTCACACGTGGACAAGAACGCTGAGCAAATGCTTCTTTATTAAAAAGATCCAGAAATATAGAACGATTACAAGCATCTCCCATTTAGCTACCCTGGTAGAACTTGCGTAGATTAGTGGCATTCCATGGCCTTGCTAACGCGTCGCCGTCTTGAGTCTTCAGGCGGTAGGCTCCATTTTTCCTCATACCATCGATGATGTACGGTCCTTCCCAGGTAGCTCCCAGCTTGCCACTTCCTAGCTCCTTGGTATTGTCGAAGACCTTCCGCATGACCAGGTCCCCTTGTTTGAATACCCGCCTTCTAACTTTGCGGTCATACGCTCTCTTGATGGCTTGATGATAATTGGCTAGGCGCGCTCTCGCTCTTTCCCTCTTCTCTTCCAGCAGGTCCAGGCCATCCAGTAGGAGTTCGTCGTTTCGCTCTGGGTCGGCAACTACGACTGATCGCTGTGTTGGGACTAAGGTTTCAGTTGGCAGGACTGCTTCGGAGCCATAGGTAAGGCTGAACGGGGACTCTCCTATCGGTCGCTTCGGCATTGTCCGGTAGGCCCATAGAACTCCGGGTAAAGCTTCTTCCCACAAACCCTTCTTCTGCTCCAGCTCACTACAAAAAAAACAGTTATTACCGACGGACAATATCCGTCGGTAATATTAAAATGTCGTCGGTAATATTATATAGCGACGGAAGATATTTCCGTCGCTGGCTGTCGGGAAAGAAGGCGTCGGGGAAAACAATACGACGGACCAAATATTACCGTCGGTAATAATAATTAATACCGACGGTAATATTAACGCCGTCGGTAATATTTAATCAATTTAAAACTAATATAATATAGTATTGCCGACGAACTATAATAATCCGTCGGTAATATATAAACATTTTACCGACGAGAATAGTTTATACTGTCGGTAATATTATATATATTACCGACAAATATATATATTACCCGTCGGTAATAATATATATTTTACCGACCAAATTAATATCACCGTCGGTAATACTATATATATTACCGACGGATATATATATTACCCGTCGGTAATAATATATATATTACCGACGGATATTATATGCCGTCGGCAACTCATTAATAATTTAAAAAAAATAAAAATATTATTACCGACGGAATAATTAATTTCCGTCGGTAATAAGTATGTTTTTTTTTTTAATAAATTTACCTAAATAATGTTATTTAATTCCTGTGATTCAATACCACAATATATTACCACAATTTATCAAAATATTACCACAATTTATAAAATATTACCTAAATTGATAAAAAATTACAGCAAATTATCAAATATTACAGCCGGAGGGGATCTCGGGGCTGCCGGAGGGGATCTCGGGGCTGCCGGAGGGGGACGGGGTCGCCGGGGGGTCGGGTCGGTGAGAGAGAGAGAGAGATTGAGAGAGGGGGGGCGCGCGCCGGAGAGATCGAAACAGAAGAATCAAAGAAGATCTCGACTGTTTTTATTTATAGCAGGGTTTTTACCGACGGACATTTTATATCCCGTCGGTAAAACTAAATTTTTTACCGACGGTAAATATATATCCGTCGGTAAAACTTCGTTTCGTCGGAACATTTTACCGACGGCAATTTAATTACCGTCGGTATTGTACCGACGGATAGATAAATTCCGTCGGTATAATCCCGACCAAACTTCAAGCTCAATTTTTTCCAGAGGCTTGGTTTGGCACCCTGAGAACTGTCGGAACATTTTACCGACGGAAACTTAATTACCGTCGGTACCGTGCCGACGGAAATATAATTTCTGTCGGTCTAATTAGTTATACCGACGGAACTTTTAAGTCCGTCGGTAAATAGTACGACGAAACTCTCCCTTCTATTTTTTTCCAGAGGCTCGGTTTTTACACTGAGTTTCGTCGGGACAATATTACCGACGGACATTTTATTACCGTCGGTATATTGCCGACGGAGATATTATGGCTGTCGGTAACATTGTTTATACCGACGGAACTACAATTTCCGTCGGTACAATATCACGACGATGACATTTTGCCGACGGTTTATATGTAACCGTCGGTATAAAGTATATTACCGACGGTAAATATGTATACCGTCGGTATAAATATGCAAAGAAAATTAAAAAAATTGAAGTTATAATACCGACGGATATTATTGTCACCGTCGGTAAAAAGTGTATTATTACCGACGGTGATAATAATGTCCGTCGGTAAAGACCCTATTTCTTGTAGTGGCTTCTTTTTCAGTATGTCCAGAATAGCACGGTTTGTCGACTCTGCTTGCCCGTTGCTCTGAGGGTACCGCGGTGTAGAGAAGAACAGCTTGATGTTGTTGCTGGTGCAGAACTTCTTGATTGACTCCGCGTCAAATTGTCGCCCATTGTCTGCAACAAAAGCCCGCGGTAGTCCGAATCGACAGATGATGCTGCTCCATAGGAACTTTCCCACTTGAACTTCCCCGATCTTCAGCAACGGGATTGCCTCCACCCACTTGGTGAAGTAGTCGGTGGCGACGAGGAGGAACTTCCTCCGGTTGGGCGACGTCGGGAAGGGGCCCAAAATATCCAACCCCCACTGTTGGAAGGGCCAAGGGCTGGATACTGGGTGCAGCTCTTCTACTGGTTGATGTATAGAGGGAGCATGCTTTTGACATTGCAAGCACCTTTTGACATACCCCCCAGCATCTGCTTCTATGGTGGGGCCAGTAGTAGCCTTGCAGCTTTATCTTTCGCGCCAGGGATCTTCCTCCGGAGTGGTTCCCGCACCCCCCTTCATGTACCTCCTTCATGATTTCTGCCGCTTGTTCCTTCGTGAGGCACTTGAGGTATGGTCTGCCAAACGAACGCTTGTACAGCTCGTCGTCGATGAGGGTGTATCTTGGAGCGTGTGCCTTAGTTCTTCAGGCCTCATCGACATCCTCCGGTAGTATCCCGTCAAATAGGTACTTCTTCATGTTGCCTATCCAATCCGCTCCGACCACAATAGTATGGGCCGCCTCAATGGCTTGTGTCCTCCTCGTCAGGCAACTATCTTCTGTGGGGCCAACTGTTCGGGGGTCAGCTTGCATCTCGATGAAGACCCACTTCTCTCTGTCTTCTCCGAGTACCGATGCTAGATTAGCAAGGGCATCCGCCTGCTTGTTTTTCGCTCTGGGAACTGGTGGAAGCTTATGTCTTCGAACTTGGCGATCAACTCCCGGGCTAGCTTCAGGTAAGCTTGCATCCTTGTGTCGCGGGCTTCGTATCTACCGATAATCTGATTGATTACCATTTGGGAGTCGCCGTAGACCTGTAGGCTGGTCACCCCCAGCGCTGTTGCCATCTCTAGTCCTGTCAGAATCGCCTCGTACTCCGCTTCGTTGTTCGTCGTCGGGAAAAGTAGTCGCACTGATTTTTCGAGCTTCGTGCGATCGGGGGTTACTAGGACTACCCCCATACCACTCCCGACTGCGCATGACGAGCCATCCACGAACAATCTCCAGCCTTTTTCTTCGTCCTCCTGTCCTGCTGCCGCGCCGACTCCCACGGGTCGACCGGCAGCTACCGACAGGTCTTCTAACGTCCCTGGCACCGGTGCAGTGTCTTCCGCTGGGAAATCACTGAGGAGGTCCGCAAGTGCTTGGCCCTTGACTGCTTTCCGAGGCACGTACCGAGGACCAAACTCTTGCAGCTCTGCAGCCCACTTGCTCAGCCGACCTGCTCGAGTAGAGTTATCCAGTACTTCCTTCAGGGGGTGCTCGGTGATGACTTCGATGGGATGAGCGACGAAGTACGGGCGAAGCCTCCTTGACACGTACACTAATGCCAGGGCTACTTTTTCGATCCGCGCGTACCGAGTTTCAGCTGACGTCATGATGCGGCTGACGTAGTAGACCGGCCTCTCCGCTCCTTCATATTCGCATATCAGTACAGCACTGATTGCTGCCTCTGATACCGAAAGATACACCCCCAGCGTTGCACCTGGCTGAGGGGCCGTCAGGATAGGGGGTCGGCCAAGATACGTCTGTTGAGCGTCCATTTGGTGCGATTTATCCTTTCTTTTTCATGCACATTGCGTCACTTTGCTACGTAAAACTTTCATAATACACGTAAACTGCATGAGTTTCTTTGCACCACGATCTAGTAGACTTTCATACGAACCCAACGATATATTGGTTCACTCGCATACATTACATGCATGAAAGATACAGAGCCCAAAAGTCCAAATTATCCTTTTATCGATAATCGTGTTTAAACCTGATAAGCGTCATTTCATGTGTGTCTTTCAGGGAATCGATCCGGTTTTCGATGCAGTCAGCTCAAGGGCTTCATGACCAACCAGTGGATATTCTCATAGGGATTCGATGGAAGATGCACAGCCCGTTTGGAGGCCTATTCTGAAGAACGATGGAAAACGGATAATTGCGAGGATTTAGACGAAAGAAGACTTCAATGAACCGATACAGTGCATGATTTGACTAAGAAGACCTACATGCAAGCAATGAGGATGACGTGGATAGTTGACGAGTTCAATTGGTTCGATGATGGTCACCAAAGCCCGTATTATCCTGTTTACTTTCCTTTCCCGTTATTTTTGTGATTTTCTTTATTCATTTCTCTTTCATTTCTTCTCAAAACCGAGCCAAGCCTACGTACAGCCGTGCATCTAATTGATCACAGCCCTCCATTACATACAACCCATGCATGCATGCATGTATTTTCACAGCCATTTGGGATTCCTACCCGATTCTCTCTCTAGATCTAAATCCGGATCCCAGCTCTCTTTTCTCAAAATCAATCGCAGCCGTTCCTCTCTTCTCTAGACTAATCACATCCATCCTTTGTAAGCCCATCAATGCATGCGTTGAAACCCAAGCCCAACTCCGCAACAACCCTATGCATGCAACCTAGCCGCGCAGCTCCATCAAAACTGGATCTCCTTCCTATATGCTTACCCATGCATCTCTCTGATGCAATCACAACCGTCAAAACCAATGCATGCACCCACCGTCCAAACTCGGTCCGACCCGATCACAATCATACGTCCAAACCCATGTATGAAGCCCAATCACAGCCGGCCCTTTTGTTTCCCTCTCTATCCAAAACCGGACCGAAACCCAGCGGCCCACCCTCCAACTCATCCATCATTAACTACCAGCCGTCTGATCCCATCTAAAACCCAGCGACCCAGCTCTCCACTTCTCTCTTTCTCCCGTCCATGCACTCGATTATAGCCGTCCATTCCCATAACAGCAGCCCGATCTCTTTCCTTAACCGTCTCTGATCCTTGCCATCCGGACGTCTCTCTCTCTTCCACCGAACGTCCCTCTCTCCCTCCTTGATTTTCTCTCTCTAAAACCCGACTATCTCTCTTTCCTTATTTCTCTAACTGAAACTCTCTCTCTAGATTTTCTCAACCGATCTTCTCCCTCCATCCCTTACCATACACGATCCTCACTTGATCACAGCCGTCCGAAGTTCTCATTCACCCATCCGAACCTTTTTCCTCTCATAATCTTTCTCTTTCTCTCTCTAAATCTCTCAACCGGACTTCTCTCTCTCCTCCCTAATTCTTCTGCGACCCAAGCCTCCAGATAGCAGTCTTCTATCTCTAGTGTGTCTCTATCTTTCCCATCGAATGTCTCGCTCTCTCACTCCTTCCTATTCTGCATACATATCACAACCGTCCATGTGTCAAATCCTCTCTCTCTCTCTACCTATATAGGGAGCTCGGGAAAACAAGGGGGGAAGCTTTGGACGACCTTGAACCCATCACCACCGAACACCACCCTCAAGCCATCATCTTCTCCTTCATCTTCCACCATTCACGACCAAACCCGAAACCCTAATCCTCCACATCCGAGCCGCCATCGCACCATCGTTCGAGCCGTCATCCGTCATCCGTACCATCGAAGCCGTGCTGCAGCCGAGTCGAAGTGAACGAGCATCGATCGGAGAGGAGGACAACGAAGAGCAAAGGCGTATTTCGAGCATGATCTGTATTTTGTTCTTCCCTTCTCTTCCTTTTGATGTAATGTCATTCATGATTAACTAAATACACTGCTAAGGCTTAGATGAAACCCCGGTTATGAATAATTATTAGGTTTGTTTATATTGTCTATGCCATGCACTCATAATCGAATATTTGATTCAATTATCGGATTATTATGATGGAAGTCTCTCACATAGTATGTCATGCATCCTTTGTCGTTATGATGAATCATCGTAGTAATCAATGCATGTTATTTAACGAAAATTTAGAATCTTGATTAGTTGTGCTTTAGTTAGACATCTAATGCTCTGTTCTAATACATCTTTGCATGAAAATTGAATCATACATATGTCTTCAATCTAATTAAGAGCCTAACGATCATATTCTCGAGTCGAGCACGGGATTTGTATTCCCGCATGCTACTCGTTCGCATAGATGAATCTAAATAAACCTAGTAACTACAAATAACCGAGGTGGATTCGAATGCCTTAGTACCTTCTCCACTTGAAACTCGACTTACCGTAACTAGCTTGTTTTCCTGTCCTTAATTAGTTTGTTTTTAATCTCAAAACAATCAACTCCCATTAAATTATTTTTTAAAGTAATTTAGGTAAATAGTTAATAACCCTAGATTAGATAGTTCCCTCAATTAGCAATCCCTGTGGGATCGACCTCGTAATACGCATCGCTCCTATAAAGCGATTCGTGCACTTGCGAGTTATAATTTAGATCAAATTGAACCCTTAATTTAGGATTAGTTTAGATCGCATCAACGTCTTCAGCTCTTGAAATGCTTCTTCACAGCATTGGTCCCAGTCGAAAGGTGCAAGCTTACTCAGCCTCTCGAACACGGGCCGACACCGATCTGAGGACTTGGAAATGAAGCGATTGAGGGCGTTGATCCGTCCGGTCAGCTTCTGGACTTTCTTTCGTGACCTGGGCGATGGCATCTCCTCCAAAGCACGAATCTGCTCCGGGTTGGCTTCGATCCCCCGTCGGGTGACCAAGTATCCCAGGAATTTTCCCGACGTCACGCCGAAGGCGCACTTGGCCGGGTTCAACTTCATGCTGTACCTCCGCAGGGTTGCGAAGGTTTCCTCCAGGTCTTGCATATGCGCCTCCTCCGCCTGGCTCTTCACAAGCAAGTCGTCGACGTAGACCTCCACGTTCCTTCCGATTTTGTCGACGAACATCTTGTTCACCAGCCTCTGGTACGTCGCTCCCACGTTCTTCAGCCCGAAAGGCATCATCTTGTAGCAGAAGAGCCCTCGACCCGTGACGAAGGTTGTGTGCTCCTGGTCTTCCAAATTCATGGGGATCTGGTGATAGCCCGAGTACCCGTCCATGAACGAGAGCCTCTCGTGTCCCGCTATGGAATCCACCAGGGTATCGATGCATGGTAGCGGGTAGCTGTCCTTTGGGCATGCCTGGTTGAGATTTATGAAGTCGATGCAGACCCGAATGGCTCCGGACTTCTTGGGGACGGCGACCACGTTAGCGATCCACTTTGGGTACCGAGCCTCTCTGATGATGCCCGCTCGTAGCAGCTTCTCTACCTCCATGTTGACAGCTGCTGCTTTTTCCGGTGCTAGCGACCAGGGCTTCTGACGTACAGGTGCAGCTCCTTCTCGAATATTGAGGTGATGACAGGCTACCTCGGGGTGGATGCCTGGCATATCCTCAACTGACCATGCGAACACGTCCAGGTTTGCCTTGAGAAATGCCGTCATAGCTTCGGCATGATGCTTCGGCAGCTACGACCCGAGAAAAGTTATCCTCGGATGGCCTGCTTCTCCTAAGTCCACGGGCAGAATTGGCTCGACAGCAGGCGACTCCTCCCACTCCGTGTTCGGGCTCTCCAACTCGCCCGGTTCTTTAGGTTCAACCGGTCGGTCGGTCTCCTGAGGGTGCGTCATCTTGTTCAGCTCTTTACTTTCAGCTGGTAGGTCAGTCTCCATCGGGTTGTTCGGACCAGTTAGCTCTTTAAGTTCAGCTAACTGACCGGCCTTCTTCAAGCTCCTCGACGCATTCAGTTCTTTACGTTCAACTGAATGGTCGTCTTCTGTAGGTCCCCCGACACTGTCAGCTCTTTACGTTCAGCTGACATGTCGGTCTTCAGCAAGTCCCCCGACACTGTCAGCTCTTTACGTTCAGCTGACAGGTCGGTCTTCAGCAGGTCCCCCGACACCGTCAGCTTTTTAAGTTCAGCTGACAGGTCGGTCTTCACAAGGGGTTGGCCCCCTCGCGCTCCTACGCTCGATCGAGCGATGTACTGGTGCATTGGAGCTTCTTGACTCTGCTTCACAGTCCAGAGATTGAGGATGCCCAACTCAGTGCTGCCTCCACCTGGCTCTCCTCCCTCAATTTGGCATGTCGTCTTCAGATAGATGGCACTGAGCTCGCACTTGGCTGCCGAGGACTGGTCACCTCGAATGCTCATCATGCCCTTGTCGGTCCAAAACTTCACTACCTGATGGGCCGTGATGCGATCTAAACTAATCCTAAATTAAGGGTTCAATTTGATCTAAATTATAACTCGCAAGTGCACGAATCGCTTTGTAGGAGCGGTACGTATTACGAGGTCGATCCCACAGGGATTGCTAATGAGGAAACTATCTAATCTAGGGTTATTAATCTATCTATCTAAGTTACTTTAAACGATAGTTTAATGGGAGTTGATTGTTTTGGTTTTATAAGATTGTGATGGAAATAGTAACTAAGCAGTATTAAAGCATGCAATTTAACTAAGGTAGTGCGGTGCAGTGTGGAGGTTCGGATATGGATGAGATACTAAGGCGGTCGAATCCACCGCTAGATCATCATAGATGCTATGTTTAAATTATGGTGTTCTACTTTAGACGAGTAGCATTCGGAAAACAAATCCCGTGCTTCCTCGAGATGCGATCGTTAAAACTTTAAATATATTTATCTAATATTGGATTCAACTCAAGCATGGGTAATAAAACGAAGCATCAAACATCTAGGTTAAGCACAACGGATCAAAGCACATGAGCAGAGCATCCGATGTCTGAGTTAAGCATGCAAGATCTGGGTTTTAATTATTCGATTAAAATAGGCCTAATCGCTTGATGATCAATTATAGCGCTAACTACAAAACATACATGGCATGGATTGTGAGAGCAAATTGAATCATCAATTAATTGAGAATTGAATCGCATTAAACATTAAAGAGCATGGCATAGAACACATAAAATAAAGCTAGCATCTATTAGATCCAGGGTTTCATCTAAGCCTTAGCATGCGGTTTAGCTCGACATGAGTTTTGTTACATCAAAGGAAAGACTGGAAATAAACGAAGTGCAGATCATCCCTGAAGATTGCTCCGTGGACTTCGCTTGCCTCGATCGCGTTCCTCGATGCTTTCTTCGCTTCGGCTCGTTCACGTCGTAGCTTCGATGATGGCGCGATGACGATATGGATGGACGAATGACGGATGATGGCGACGGGATGTGGAGGCTTAGGGTTTCGTCGTAGGTGGTGGCCGGTGGATGTGGAAGATGGTGTCTAGGGCTCGGTGGTACGAGATGGTTTTCGGATCGATCCTAAGTGGTAGATGGCCAAAAGTCCGGTGGTGGTGAGTTCAAGGTCGTCCAAAGCCTCCTCCCTTGGTTTTCCCGAGCCCCCCCCCCCCCTATATAGGATAGGGAATGGGTCCACGGACGTGTGGGGCTCGATCAGGTTTTAGAGAGAGAGAGTGTGTGGTTGCATGGGAGTCGGATAGGACGGACGGCTGTGATTGTTTAGAGATAGAGAGAGACGGCAGAGAGATCGAGTCGGGCGGCTGTGATCGAGTGCATGGCTCGGGTTTCAGTCGGGTAAGAGAGAGGAGGGGATAAGGAAAGAGAAAAAATAAGGAAAGCTAGAGAGAGAAAAGCTTGGGCGGTTGGCTTGTTAAGGAAAGATCTGGGCGTTGGGTTTTAGAGAGAGAGAATCTAGGAGGGAGAGAGTAGAGGGCAGCGGACATGCATGGCTCGGGTTTCGGCTCTAGAGAGAGAAAGGAAAGAATAGAGAGAGAATCAAGGAAGGAGAGAGAGACGTTCGGGTTAGAGAGAGAGAAGTTAGGCTGGGCGGTTGAGAGGAAATCGGGAGAGAGAAGGATGGTAGAGAGAGAGAAAGGATCTCCGGGGTCAGCATGGGATCCGGTGTTAAGGGCCTGCATGCATGGGACGCATGGACGGCTGGGTGTAAGGGGTGGCTGTGATCGGGTGTGAGAGAAGGGAAGCTGGGATCCCGGTTTTAAGGGCTTGGGCTGAATAAGGGAAGTAAGGGATAGATGCATGGATGGCTGTGATTGGATGCATGCATGGGTAATGCACGGGATGGAGATGTGGAACGGGCGGCTGGGATTTGGACTTTGGATGGCCCATGCATGGGTTTTGACGGTTGTGATTGCATCGGAGAGATGCATGGGTGTGCATATAGGGAAGGAGATCCGGGTTTGATGGAACTGTACGGTTGGGTTAGGAAGAGAAAAATGGGAAGAGAGAGCTGGGTGCAATGGGTCGGGTTTCAAAGGACGGCTGGGTTTTAGACTCCGGAATTGTGAAGGACGGCTAGGATGAGGTCGGGTAAGGCTGCATGCATGGAAGGAACGGCTGTGATCGGGTGAGAATGCATGAGCTAGGGACGGCTGTATGGGATCTCACACGGAGTGCTGCATGTGCATGGACTTGGACAGCTGGGATTTAGAGAAGGATAATATCAAGGGGATGCATGGATAGTTGTGATTATGGGGGTGCGGACGGCTGTGATGGTAAAGAGAATGAAAGGAATGGATGTAATGGTTCCGGAGTGCAGGGGTGGTGCATATATGGGATTCAAATTAGAACGGACGTGATTATATTAGGGAGAGTGGGTTGTTGGGTGTTTTGAAGTACTGGGCGCATGCCGGGGTGGCTGTGATTAAGTGGTCCGTGAGAGAGGAATATGTGGCATTCGGTTGTGTGTTAAGTTGGGTCCAATATATTGGATCGATCGAGCGTGATGCTAAGGAACCTAAGGTAATGTATGGCTATGATGGGTTTTGGTCATCATCATCCGGATCCATCATCGCTTATGCGTGTAGTTCTCCTCTCCGATGTGTTGATGCACTGCATTGGCTTATTAATGAAGTATCCGCTTGGCCAAATCATCGCGCAATTATCATTCTCCATCGTTCTTCATAAGTGGACTCCAAACAAGTTGTACAATCTTTATCGGAGCACCGTTGGAATATCCAACGCTTCAGTATGATGCCCTTGAGCTGGCTGCATCGCGAACCGGGTCAAATCTCTGAAAAACACACATGAAATGACGTCAATAAGGTTCCAATGCGATTATCGATAAAAGGATAATTTGGACTTCCGAGCTCCATATTTTTCATGCATGCATTGTATGAGAACGAACCAATATGCCGTTGGGTTCGTATGAGAGTCTACTATATCGTGGTGCAAAGAAACTCATGCAGTTTACGTGCATTATGAAAGTTTTACGTAGCAAAGTAACGCTATGTGCATGAAAAAGAAAGGATAAATCGCACCAAATGGACGCTCAACACACCCCCAAACTTAAATCTTTCTCGTCCTCGAGAAAGCAAACAAAATAACGATGAAAATAATAGAAGAATAAAAATAACAAACTCACTTTCGCAGGAATCGCGATTGCACTTAGCACGTGCAACAAGCCGTTAAACCCCTAGGTTACCCTAGTGGACGAGTTTTGTCTCGTGAGGGTTTGCAGTGAATCTACCCACAAAATTCAAACTTTTTTTTTCCATTTTTTTAAAATAAAAATAAGAAATAAGAAAAGTCGGTTTCGCAGAATAATTAAAAAGTACTCAAAAATAGAATTTCTAAGGCATAAGACTCACACGGTATCTAACCCAAGCTTCGGCTTCGAAGTACGCACTTTAGGTTCTAACTATTAGTTTCCCGCTAGAAAGGGTCAAGGTCAACTATGCTCGAGTGCACGGTGCTGTCTGGGCTGAACACAACTGGGGGTTTGGTTCTCTACATTCATAATATTCTAACAGTCTCCTAGAACGGTCAAAGTCGACCTTAGGACCTGAGTCAAAACCAGCTAATCTAGACAGGCTAGTGAGAGTTGTGGATATTCACCTTAATACCTTTCGGCTTTATATGTGATATTCCAGTTTCCCCACATTGTTTATAACGATGGCTTTCACACTATTTTCTTTTCTTTTCTTCTTTTTTTTTTTTCGGTCTCATTTTTTTTTTGGATCTAATTATATATCCCTTCCTAACTTGTACCATGCCAGCTGCACTCTATGCCCATGACACGCTGCCAACGCTCTCATGAGTTAGGTAGCCATCCTCATGTTGCCTTTATATTTGATTCACTCTGCATCCATAGGATCATTCTCATAACCCTATCGACCAGGCTTCACTCATACTAGGGCATACAAGTTAAGACTTTTACATAATTAGGTCCTAGACCATGCTAATAGGTAGCCCTTTCCGCTATACCTTAAAATTCACTGGTCGCTTTTCTAATGATATTTTTTTTCAAACCAAGTGAACCAGATCCGCATGGTTCATCAGGACTCCAAGTGACTATTAGGTGATATGAAAGCTTTGAATCTAGACCCTAGAGGTGTAAGCCAGATGTGAAGTGAAAGTCAAGCCTAGTTTGTTTTGACAATCTCTAAAAGGTTACTAAGGGTCAGAACCATATTAGACATACTTTTTCTAGCTAATCCTTGGACTTTATACCTTGATTACCAGGTGCCTTATAGTCCTATTCGAGTACGATAAAATTATATTACAAAACCTGAAATAAAGGTGAAATATAAATAGATATATATATATTTTCGAAAATAACGAAATAGAAGGCAAAAGCAATACGATAAGAAACTAAAATATGGGAAAAAAAAAAGAAAAATAAAATAAAAATAAAAATATGGAAATGCAAGTTCCTATCGATTTCTATACGAACGCTGTAGTTTTGGTAGGGGACTACAGACGAGACACACATACGCCAAGACGTATGTGCCGAGCTATCCCACTATAGCGTAAGTTGATGTATTATTACTATTATTTTAAAAAAACAATTTTTTATTTTTTTTTTTTAAATTCAAAATGAGAACAGAAAAATTTTGTGGAAATTGAATGCATAACGAATTTTGCAAAAAGGTACATCACACCCCCAAACTTAAATTAGACATTGTCCTCAATGTATGAATTAGACATGCTCATGAATGAGATGATGACATTATATGATAGCATTTTTGCAGGACATGTATATAAAATAAAAGTACGAAGTTTTAAGGATGGATAGTACCTCATAAGTTCTTTGTAGCCTTGTTTCCTGCAAAATGTTAGTATTACAAAGAAAAAAAACAACGCGACTAAACAGACTAATAAAGACAAGCAGATGCGAATAAATAAAAAAATTAACTGCTATAATGCAAATATGTTTTTCAGCAGATGGAATTTTCAAAAAGAAAAGAGAGTAGTCATCAATTGAGAAATTATATGCTATAGTATACTTCGAGCATGTTTCTACGTGACTCTCCATTATTCTATTATGATTCGTCCTATATTGTTCTTCATGATTTTTCTTTTCAAATTGAACAATATAAGATTCATTATTATACTCCATATTCTGCCATGTAGCATCTATATTATCTTTGAAAAGTTCATATAATTGGATTTTCTGATTTTGGATGTACTGAGGAAAAATTAAATCAGAAAATATATCCTCTTCATCCAGATGTGTATGTTGAAACTTAGATGGCAGAATTTGTAGGTCAATGCATGATTTCTCGATACTGGATGGATTAATTTCAAGGTTCATTGATAGAGCATTGACTTCTTTAGCAAATAGATCATCATTGACATCCAATATAATATCAGTCAGATCATCGTTCGGGTCATCAAAATTTGTTAAGCACGCCTCCAATGGATCATTAAAAGATGATTGAAGAATCATGTTCTCCATAAGATTGTCGATCATATTCATCTCATAGATTTTATTATCATTAGTAACATTTAGACTGGATGGGAGAACATTACTTTCTTTAATAATCTCATCATCATCGTCATAGGGGGGAGCATAGACTTCTTCATCAATTATACTATCTGTAGTGGCATCAGTGATGACGTCAATGTTGGATGAGAGATCATAAGTATCCTTAAAAATCATATCCGTATTAATGTCATCAATATTGCTCGGACAATCTTCTAAAGGATTAAGAAAATCAGATTGGGCAAGTTCATCTTCTATAGGGATGTCCATCTTGGTCTCCTCATCAGCTCCATTATCTATTGAGACGCTAATTATGTTCTCATAATCCTCATAATCTTCATCGGAGTTAGACTCAGGTTGAAGTTGATCTTGAAGTATGACCTCCTTAATGACATTAAAATGTGATTCAATTCTTTCGAATGCGTTCATTTGCTCTTGCATATTGCTTTGATGGTTCTGCATAAGCTGATTGAGCATAGACATTTGCAGTGTCTCTTCAAGAGTCTCCTCATTTGATGACATATAATCATAAGGTTCTTGAAAATTGTTTGCAGATGATTTATTTTTCCAGCTATGGCCGTGATGGTTTCGCCAACTAGAATTTTGATGATATTGCCTACTTGGATCTTGAAAGTTTTGCCATCTAGGAGCGTGATAATTTTGCCATCTAGAATCATGTGTGTCATAGCATGGTGAATTATATTGTATTTGGCCATGTAAACTCCTACTCGATGAATTTCTTCCAGGATCTTCTAGTTCAGTTGAAAAGTTTGTACAATCTTGATATCTGGTGGTCCTTGTTTGGTTCATATACTCTTTTAGGGTCATTGTTTGTGGTGAATGTAAGTTGATCATTACTGTTGAAGATGGATCTTGATATTTTGTTGATCTCGTAAGATTCATGTATTCTTTTAGGGTCATTGCTTGGTTAGACATTTTGGTTAAAGATTGAGAAACTAATCTAAAGATAAAATTAAACTAACAAAACTAAAACTAACTAAGGCAAATAAAAAATAACCTAGATACGAAAGCTCCGTTGCAATCCCCGGCAACGGCGCCAAAAACTTGATGCGATCTAAACTAATCCTAAATTAAGGGTTCAATTTGATCTAAATTATAACTCGCAAGTGCACGAATCGCTTTGTAGGAGCGGTACGTATTACGAGGTCGATCCCACAGGGATTGCTAATGAGGGAACTATCTAATCTAGGGTTATTAATCTATCTATCTAAGTTACTTTAAACGATAGTTTAATGGGAGTTGATTGTTTTGGTTTTATAAGATTGTGATGGAAATAGTAACTAAGCAGTATTAAAGCATGCAATTTAACTAAGGTAGTGCGGTGCAGTGTGGAGGTTCGGATATGGATGAGATACTAAGGCGGTCGAATCCACCGCTAGATCATCATAGATGCTATGTTTAAATTATGGTGTTCTACTTTAGACGAGTAGCATTCGGAAAACAAATCCCGTGCTTCCTCGAGATGCGATCGTTAAAACTTTAAATATATTTATCTAATATTGGATTCAACTCAAGCATGGGTAATAAAACGAAGCATCAAACATCTAGGTTAAGCACAACGGATCAAAGCACATGAGCAGAGCATCCGATGTCTGAGTTAAGCATGCAAGATCTGGGTTTTAATTATTCGATTAAAATAGGCCTAATCGCATGATGATCAATTATAGCGCTAACTACAAAACATACATGGCATGGATTGTGAGAGCAAATTGAATCATCAATTAATTGAGAATTGAATCGCATTAAACATTAAAGAGCATGGCATAGAACACATAAAATAAAGCTAGCATCTATTAGATCCAGGGTTTCATCTAAGCCTTAGCATGCGGTTTAGCTCGACATGAGTTTTGTTACATCAAAGGAAAGACTGGAAATAAACGAAGTGCAGATCATCCCTGAAGATTGCTCCGTGGACTTCGCTTGCCTCGATCGCGTTCCTCGATGCTTTCTTCGCTTCGGCTCGTTCACGTCGTAGCTTCGATGATGGCGCGATGACGATATGGATGGACGAATGACGGATGATGACGACGGGATGTGGAGGCTTGGGGTTTCGTCGTAGGTGGTGGCCGGTGGATGTGGAAGATGGTGTCTAGGGCTCGGTGGTACGAGATGGTTTTCGGATCGATCCTAAGTGGTAGATGGCCAAAAGTCCGGTGGTGGTGAGTTCAAGGTCGTCCAAAGCCTCCTCCCTTGGTTTTCCCGAGCCCCCCCCCCCCTCCCCCCCTATATAGGATAGGGAATGGGTCCACGGACGTGTGGGGCTCGATCAGGTTTTAGAGAGAGAGAGTGTGTGGTTGCATGGGAGTCGGATAGGACGGACGGCTGTGATTGTTTAGAGATAGAGAGAGACGGCAGAGAGATCGAGGTCGGGCGGCTGTGATCGAGTGCATGGCTCGGGTTTCAGTCGGGTAAGAGAGAGGAGGGGATAAGGAAAGAGAAAAAATAAGGAAAGCTAGAGAGAGAAAAGCTTGGGCGGTTGGCTTGTTAAGGAAAGATCTGGGCGTTGGGTTTTAGAGAGAGAGAATCTAGGAGGGAGAGAGTAGAGGGCAGCGGACATGCATGGCTCGGGTTTCGGCTCTAGAGAGAGAAAGGAAAGAATAGAGAGAGAATCAAGGAAGGAGAGAGAGACGTTCGGGTTAGAGAGAGAGAAGTTAGGCTGGGCGGTTGAGAGGAAATCGGGAGAGAGAAGGATGGTAGAGAGAGAGAAAGGATCTCCGGGGTCAGCATGGGATCCGGTGTTAAGGGCCTGCATGCATGGGACGCATGGACGGCTGGGTGTAAGGGGTGGCTGTGATCGGGTGTGAGAGAAGGGAAGCTGGGATCCCGGTTTTAAGGGCTTGGGCTGAATAAGGGAAGTAAGGGATAGATGCATGGATGGCTGTGATTGGATGCATGCATGGGTAATGCACGGGATGGAGATGTGGAACGGGCGGCTGGGATTTGGACTTTGGATGGCCCATGCATGGGTTTTGACGGTTGTGATTGCATCGGAGAGATGCATGGGTGTGCATATAGGGAAGGAGATCCGGGTTTGATGGAACTGTACGGTTGGGTTAGGAAGAGAAAAATGGGAAGAGAGAGCTGGGTGCAATGGGTCGGGTTTCAAAGGACGGCTGGGTTTTAGACTCCGGAATTGTGAAGGACGGCTAGGATGAGGTCGGGTAAGGCTGCATGCATGGAAGGAACGGCTGTGATCGGGTGAGAATGCATGAGCTAGGGACGGCTGTATGGGATCTCACACGGAGTGCTGCATGTGCATGGACTTGGACAGCTGGGATTTAGAGAAGGATAATATCAAGGGGATGCATGGATAGTTGTGATTATGGGGGTGCGGACGGCTGTGATGGTAAAGAGAATGAAAGGAATGGATGTAATGGTTCCGGAGTGCAGGGGTGGTGCATATATGGGATTCAAATTAGAACGGACGTGATTATATTAGGGAGAGTGGGTTGTTGGGTGTTTTGAAGTACTGGGCGCATGCCGGGGTGGCTGTGATTAAGTGGTCCGTGAGAGAGGAATATGTGGCATTCGGTTGTGTGTTAAGTTGGGTCCAATATATTGGATGGATCGAGCGTGATGCTAAGGAACCTAAGGTAATGTATGGCTATGATGGGTTTTGGTCATCATCATCCGGATCCATCATCGCTTATGCGTGTAGTTCTCCTCTCCGATGTGTTGATGCACTGCATTGGCTTATTAATGAAGTATCCGCTTGGCCAAATCATCGCGCAATTATCATTCTCCATCGTTCTTCATAAGTGGACTCCAAACAAGTTGTACAATCTTTATCGGAGCACCGTTGGAATATCCAACGCTTCAGTATGATGCCCTTGAGCTGGCTGCATCGCGAACCGGGTCAAATCCCTGAAAAACACACATGAAATGACGTCAATAAGGTTCCAATACGATTATCGATAAAAGGATAATTTGGACTTCCGAGCTCCATATTTTTCATGCATGCATTGTATGAGAACGAACCAATATGCCGTTGGGTTCGTATGAGAGTCTACTATATCGTGGTGCAAAGAAACTCATGCAGTTTACGTGCATTATGAAAGTTTTACGTAGCAAAGTGACGCTATGTGCATGAAAAAGAAAGGATAAATCGCACCAAATGGACGCTCAACAGGCCGACGAGGCGACCGCATCCAAGTGGTGGAGCCACGGCCTTCCGAGGATGATGTTGTACGCCAAGTGAGCTTCGATCATAATGAACCGGGTAAGGTTAGTGAGATGCCCTGTTGTGATCGGGAAGGGTGATCTCACCAACCACCCTTGCAGCCTCCCCCGTGAAGCCCGTTATCGTCGACGACGACTCGGTCATCTGTCCACGATCTAGCTGCATGGCGTCGAAGGCGCTGAGGGAGAGCACATCTACTGAACTTCCGGCGTCGACCAGAATTCTCTTCACTAGGCAATTGGCTATCTACAGCCGTATGACCAAGGGATGGTTGTGAGGCCTCTCTATTCCGACCAGATCAGCCGTCGAAAACTGTACTGCAGCTTCCACTCTTGGCTCGGGACGGATGACAGGGTCGAGCACCACATGGTGGACTTGCCTTGCTTGTTCAATACGCCGCACCTGTCGATCGACGGCATTTGACGACGGTACAGGGCCAGGGTACCCGTAGACGGCGTCTACCTCTCGGAGCTGGCGTCTTTCTGGCGGAGGACCCGGTAAGCGCTGCGCCATCGCTCCTCGTTGGACTTCCCCTACAGCCTTAGTCTCCTTACGTTGAGGGAGGTCAATGAAGCAGCCAATATGGTCGGCCTCAATGAGATCCTCGATATGATGTTTGAGCGCCCGACACTGCAGGGTAGTGTGGCCTTGGCCCTGGTGGTACTCGCAGTACCTTGATGCATCTCTGGCTCCCTGATAGAAAGCTTTTTGCTATGTCGTTGTTGTAAAGCTATTTATCAAAAATTCTCAATACCTGCATATATAACTCAGAAAACTTTAACAGTAAAGGGCAAGTAAGGATCGAACCATACGTAAGTGCAAGGCCCAAAGAAAATCAATACATAGAAAAATAAGAAAAATCAATACAACTTTAAGAGTCATTTTCAAAAAATTTTGAAAATTTTCAAAAAATTTTCAATACCTGCAATTATAACTCAGAGAATTTTGAAAGTATAGGGCAAGTAAGGATCGAACCACACGTAATTAGATGCCTAAAGAAGATATCACAAGTGAAGCTAGATTGCATTGAAGGGAGTTTGGATTTATTTATATTTGAAAATAATTTATTCTAGAAAGTAAAAGCTAATAACTAATGATTCAAATTAATATAGAATAGAAGAAAAATCCACCTAGGAGGAGGTTGATAAACCATGGTTTGATACCGACTTCTCTTGCAATATCACTCTCTTTTATCTGCACTTGAGACCGGAATTTTTACCATCTCAAGCGGAAGATTTAGAGTGAAAGCTCATTTTATCTAATTTTATTATGTAATATTCTCGCAATCTCAAGAACTGAATTCTTCTTATAGTGAAGAAGAGAGACTAGTACTTAATTGCGAGAATTTATCTAATGAAAATTAGATAAGAATAAAATAATATTTCATCTACTTAACCATTGATTAACTGTCGGAGTTTGAAGTATGACCCGAATCCCAATTGAATGGAAATACGGGAGAGCTTCTTCTCTCTTTAGAATAAAAATCAAATGTGATAAGAGACTTAGTCATTAAGCGAGATCGAGAGTAATTTGCAAGTAAATAAAATCAGTTATTCACCATGGCATCGAACCCCGCTCCCTAGAGGGAGAGAGTTTAGCCGAGCATGATGTGAACGCATACAGAATATTGAAAAATATTAAGCATGGCAGAAAAAGATGAATGCATAAAAAACTATAAATAAAAGATGCTTTTATTGAATCGAAGAAAAAAAATACTACACCCACTACTTTGAAAGCCCTTCTTCCAGAAAATAGACAATATTACAAACATACGCACACACACATCGCACTCTCTACAGAATCATGGTGAAAAGAAACTCTAAAAAAAAACTACATGCCCCTCCCTAGCGGGAGGGGGTGGGTCGGTTCCCCCCCTTTTCCTTCTTTCTTCAAGCCCAAGTCCCTCCTACTTATAGGGTCTTCAAGCTTGTACCCCAAGGTTTCAGTTTTGGTAAAAATCCCTTGGGTTGGTATGATGTAAAGGGAGAATAAAGAGAAGAATTTGTAAGAGAAAGGGGAAGGATCAGATAGTATATGAAAGGAAAGAGAGAAATGGGAAGAGAGAGAAAGAAGATCGGGTAGGAGAGAGAGAAGATCGGTTGAGAGTAAATAGGGAGAGATCTGGGCCTCGGATGGAATGGGTGGCTCCATTACAGCTGGGTCGGGATCTTAGAGAGAGAAAATAAGGAGAACGGACAGCTAGATCAGGTTGCATGGGAGTGGAAAAATCTGGGCGGTGGGGATGAGCTCTCCGGATGGAAAAGAGTGGATCGGAGGGGCTCGGTTTGCTCGTCTCATGCAAGGGAAAGGATCGGCTGTGATCAAGTTGCCAAGTTGGGCGCTAGAGAGAGAGAAAAAGAGAACGGGAATGAGGGAAGATGGTGTGCTGATTTTAGAGAGAGGATCGGGTAGAGAAAAAAAATGGAAGGAGATTTGGCCGGGTACAGCTGGGTTTGGTTGTTTAAGAGAGAGAGAGACGTTCGATTTTAGAGAGAGAGAAGAGAGAAATCGGGAGTGGGCTGGGCGGTTTTAAGGAGATAGAGGGGGAGACGATTTACCCAGCTGGGTTCGTGGACGGCTGTGATTGAAGTGGGTTTAGAGAGAGAAAATTAATGATGAGAAAATCGTATGCAATCGGACAGCTACAATCGGGTCAGGTTTGTGAATGACAGCTGTGATGGTCGGTTGAGAGAATCATGGGGTTAGATGTGGTGCTGGATTAATTGTGCATGGTTTGATGGGTTTTGGGTAATTAAGGAAAGGTGGAAATGGGGAGAGAGAGTGAGAGAGAGAGATCGGGGACAGCTTTGATGGCGCATGGGATCCGCTCTAGAGTTTCCATGCATGAGGATTGGATCGGATGGTTGGGTGTTAAAGAGAATAGGGAGGAGCTGGGCTGTATGCATGGGATCAGTTATGGTGTGATGGATTACATGGTTTTTGGAAATTGGAAACAAATGGCCATGATGCATGTTGGGTTGTTGGGTGTAACAGAGAACTGTGATCACATGGCTGAATTGTAAGGGTCGGCTGGGATTGATTTGGTGGACGTGCATCGGACGTAAATGCATGGTTCGATGCATTGGGGGGCTGTGATGGCTTAGAGTCTCTCAAACGGCTGGGGTTAGATGAGAGGAAGAAAGGGGCACTTGGATGAGGTGGCTGCATGCATGGTTTTGCATGGGCTCTTGGGTTTGATTTGGATGTAATGGAAGGTTATGATTAGAGAGAGAATATGGTGTGTGATCCTGCATAGTTGGGTACATCATAGATTTGTGAGGCTTGAGTGGGGTAGGTTGGGTTTTAAAGGCATAGATTAGGAAAAGCAACTAAAAGGAAGAAAAAGAAAAAGAGAGGAAAGAGAAGAGAAAATAAAAGAAGAAATAGAGGAGAGAGAAAAGGTGACAGGTTTGGGTGTATGACAGGGTTTGAGGCCAGCTCATTATGCCTTGCTCTTTTAATTCTAGAGTTCCTTCCGAGCTGTGTGTGCCGGTCTTGCCAAAAAGATCATTTACGAGCTCTGATAATTTGAAGCTTCGATCTTCCTTTGTGCTAGTTCCTCCGTGTGTCGATCATTGGTGAGCGCCTTAAGTCCGCTACCAAAGCATTGTGATGATGCCCACTGGATAGTCACTCTCTATAGTAGCTATGCGCGATGATGATGAATCCCATTTACTGCGAAACAGACATAGAATGATGATATCCATCAGTTCCTTATAGTGAAAAATAATAATTGATTATCAATCTTTGTAATTTCCATTTATATAATGTATGAATACAAAGTAATATACCGATGTTTCCGTACAAAATTGTACTATACAACGATGGAAAGAAGCTTATGCACTTTATGTGTAATATGAATATTTTACGCAAGAAAGTGATAAGATATGCATGAAAAAGGGAATGCAAAAATACTAATTTGGACACTCAACACACCCCCAAACTTGAATCTTTCTCGTCCTCGAGAAAGCAAACAAAATAAACTAAGAAAAAAAAATAGAAGGTTAAAAATAACTTAACTCACTTTCGCAGGAATCGCGATTGCACTTAGCACGTGCAACAAGCCGTTAAACCCCTGGGTTACCCCAGTGGACGAGTTTTGTCTCGTGAGGGTTTGCAGTGAATATACCCACAAAATTCAAATTTTTTTTTTTTGAAAATATAAATAAGAAATAAGAAAAGTCAGTTTCATAGAATAATTAAAAAGTACTCAAAAATATGATTTCTATGGCACAAGACTCACAAGGTATCTAGTCCAAGCTTTAACTTTCAAAGTAAGCACTTTAGGTTCTAACTATTAGTTTCCCGTTAGAAAAGATCAAGGTCAACTATGCTCGAGTGCACGGTGCTGTCTGGGCTAAACACAACTGGGGGTTTGGTTCTCTACATTTATATCATTCTAACAGTCTCCTAGAATGGTCAAAGTCGACCTTAGACCTGAGTCAAAACCAGCTAATCTAGACAGGCTAGTGAGAGTTGTGGATATTCACCTTAATACCCTATGGGCTTTATATGTGATATTCCAGTTTCCCCACGTTATTTATAACGACGGCTTTCACACTATTTTATTTTCCTTCTTTTTTTTTTTTTTTTCGGTCTTTTTTTTTTTTTTTGAATCTAATTATGTATCCCTTCCTAACTTGTACCATGTCAGCTGCACTCTATGCCCATGACACGCTGCCAACGCTCTCATGAGTTAGGTAGCCATCCTCATGTTACCTTTATATTCGATTCACTCGAGTACATAGGATCATTCTCATAACCCTATACACCAAGCTTCACCAATATTAGGGCATACAAGTTAGGACTTTTACATAATTAGGTCCTCGACCATGCTAATAGGTAGCCCTTTCCGCTATACCTTAAAATTCACTGATCGATTTTCTCAAACCAAGTGAACCAGATCCGCATGGTTCATCAGGACTCCAAGTGGCTATTAGGTGATATGAAAGCTTTGAATCTAAACCCTAGATGTGTAACCCAAATGTGAAGTGAAAAGTCAAGTCAAGTTTGTTTTGACAATCTCTAAAAGGTTACTAAGAAAAAGAACCATATTAGACATACTTTTTCTGGCTAATCCTTGGACGTTCTACCTTGATTATCAAGTGCCTTATAGTCCTATTCGAGTACAATAAAATTAGACTATAAAACCTGAAATAAAGGTAAAACTTTTTTTTTTTTTTGAAATAGATAAAACAAGATGATAAAAAAGCTACGAAAAATACTAATATATGAAAAAGAAAATGAAAACATGCAAATGCGAATTCCTATAGATTTCTATACGAACGCTGTAGTTTTGGTAGGGGACTACAGACTGGACACACATACGCCGAGACGTATGTGCCGAGCTTTCCCACTACAGCGTAAGTTGATGCAACAATATAATTATTTTTTATTTTTTATTTATAAATAAACCTAAAACTGATAAATTTTGCAGAAATTAGATGCAGGTAGAAACTACACCACACCCCCAAACTTGAAATAAACATTGTCCTCAATGTGCATGAGTATGAGGAATGTGGGATGTTCAGAAATAATAAGTGCTGAAAAAAATTATTTTTATTTTTTATTTTTTTATTTTTAATGTAAAGAAAGCAGAGATATATACATATGAACAAAACCTCTAGCAGGTATAGAGGTTAATCAGGAAAAGGCTTGAGTTTGCATAAATATGTATAACTGTAAAACTATTCAATGCATGCCCTGTAACACCCTAGAAATAGGTTACTATCAATGCAAAGTTGAGTGTACACCCCACGCTTAAGCACACATACAACTTTAAGAGTCGTATGTGCCGAGTCGGCGACAACTTTATAAGTTTGAATGCAATTTTTGTTCTTTTCTAGGGGGTTAGAATTTGCACATTAATGATTTGCAATATGAAATTTCAGAATAGCAACCAATGAAAATAAATTCAGAGAAATTAAAGGACTTAGCTGGTTGTTAAGCTGTACTGCTTAACTTTGCTACTGCTTCATCTTCATGGCTTTATTCTAGCTTATATATGAATCCTCTTTAGGCTTCTTACGTCGGCAACGGCGCCATTTGATAACTACTTCTTTGTTATGTCGTTGTAGAAGAGTAATTTATCAAAAAATTATCAATACCTGCATATATAACTCAGAGAACTTAAATGTATAGTGCAAGTACAGGATCGAACCACACGTAATTAGATGCCTAAAGAAGATATCACAAGTGAAGCTAGATTGCATTGAAGGGAGTTTGGATTTATTTATATTTGAAAATAATTTATTCTAGAAAGTAAAAGCTAATAACTAATGATTCAAATTAATATAGAATAGAAGAAAAATCCACCTAGGAGGAGGTTGATAAACCATGGTTTGATTCCGACTTCTCTTGCAATATCACTCTCTTTTATCTGCACTTGAGACCGGAATTTTTACCATCTCAAGCGGAAGATTTAGAGTGAAAGCTCATTTTATCTAATTTTATTATGTAATATTCTCGCAATCTCAAGAACTGAATTCTTCTTATAGTGAAGAAGAGAGACTAGTACTTAATTGCGAGAATTTATCTAATGAAAATTAGATAAGAATAAAATAATATTTCATCTACTTAACCATTGATTAACTGTCGGAGTTTGAAGTATGACCCGAATCCCAATTGAATGGAAATACGGGAGAGCTTCTTCTCTCTTTAGAATAAAAATCAAATGTGATAAGAGACTTAGTCATTAAGCGAGATCGAGAGTAATTTGCAAGTAAATAAAATCAGTTATTCACCATGGCATCGAACCCCGCTCCCTAGAGGGAGAGAGTTTAGCCGAGCATGATGTGAACGCATACAGAATATTGAAAAATATTAAGCATGGCAGAAAAAGATGAATGCATAAAAAACTATAAATAAAAGATGCTTTTATTGAATCGAAGAAAAAAAATACTACACCCACTACTTTGAAAGCCCTTCTTCCAGAAAATAGACAATATTACAAACATACGCACACACACATCGCACTCTCTACAGAATCATGGTGAAAAGAAACTCTAAAAAAAAACTACATGCCCCTCCCTAGCGGGAGGGGGTGGGTCGGTTCCCCCCCTTTTCCTTCTTTCTTCAAGCCCAAGTCCCTCCTACTTATAGGGTCTTCAAGCTTGTACCCCAAGGTTTCAGTTTTGGTAAAAATCCCTTGGGTTGGTATGATGTAAAGGGAGAATAAAGAGAAGAATTTGTAAGAGAAAGGGGAAGGATCAGATAGTATATGAAAGGAAAGAGAGAAATGGGAAGAGAGAGAAAGAAGATCGGGTAGGAGAGAGAGAAGATCGGTTGAGAGTAAATAGGGAGAGATCTGGGCCTCGGATGGAATGGGTGGCTCCATTACAGCTGGGTCGGGATCTTAGAGAGAGAAAATAAGGAGAACGGACAGCTAGATCAGGTTGCATGGGAGTGGAAAAATCTGGGCGGTGGGGATGAGCTCTCCGGATGGAAAAGAGTGGATCGGAGGGGCTCGGTTTGCTCGTCTCATGCAAGGGAAAGGATCGGCTGTGATCAAGTTGCCAAGTTGGGCGCTAGAGAGAGAGAAAAAGAGAACGGGGATGAGGGAAGATGGTGTGCTGATTTTAGAGAGAGGATCGGGTAGAGAAAAAAAATGGAAGGAGATTTGGCCGGGTACAGCTGGGTTTGGTTGTTTAAGAGAGAGAGAGACGTTCGATTTTAGAGAGAGAGAAGAGAGAAATCGGGAGTGGGCTGGGCGGTTTTAAGGAGATAGAGGGGGAGACGATTTACCCAGCTGGGTTCGTGGACGGCTGTGATTGAAGTGGGTTTAGAGAGAGAAAATTAATGATGAGAAAATCGTATGCAATCGGACAGCTACAATCGGGTCAGGTTTGTGAATGACAGCTGTGATGGTCGGTTGAGAGAATCATGGGGTTAGATGTGGTGCTGGATTAATTGTGCATGGTTTGATGGGTTTTGGGTAATTAAGGAAAGGTGGAAATGGGGAGAGAGAGTGAGAGAGAGAGATCGGGGACAGCTTTGATGGCGCATGGGATCCGCTCTAGAGTTTCCATGCATGAGGATTGGATCGGATGGTTGGGTGTTAAAGAGAATAGGGAGGAGCTGGGCTGTATGCATGGGATCAGTTATGGTGTGATGGATTACATGGTTTTTGGAAATTGGAAACAAATGGCCATGATGCATGTTGGGTTGTTGGGTGTAACAGAGAACTGTGATCACATGGCTGAATTGTAAGGGTCGGCTGGGATTGATTTGGTGGACGTGCATCGGACGTAAATGCATGGTTCGATGCATTGGGGGGCTGTGATGGCTTAGAGTCTCTCAAACGGCTGGGGTTAGATGAGAGGAAGAAAGGGGCACTTGGATGAGGTGGCTGCATGCATGGTTTTGCATGGGCTCTTGGGTTTGATTTGGATGTAATGGAAGGTTATGATTAGAGAGAGAATATGGTGTGTGATCCTGCATAGTTGGGTACATCATAGATTTGTGAGGCTTGAGTGGGGTAGGTTGGGTTTTAAAGGCATAGATTAGGAAAAGCAACTAAAAGGAAGAAAAAGAAAACGAGAGGAAAGAGAAGAGAAAATAAAAGAAGAAATAGAGGAGAGAGAAAAGGTGACAGGTTTGGGTGTATGACAGGGTTTGAGGCCAGCTCATTATGCCTTGCTCTTTTAATTCTAGAGTTCCTTCCGAGCTGTGTGTGCCGGTCTTGCCAAAAAGATCATTTACGAGCTCTGATAATTTGAAGCTTCGATCTTCCTTTGTGCTAGTTCCTCCGTGTGTCGATCATTGGCGAGCGCCTTAAGTCCGCTACCAAAGCATTGTGATGATGCCCACTGGATAGTCACTCTCTATAGTAGCTATGCGCGATGATGATGAATCCCATTTACTGCGAAACAGACATAGAATGATGATATCCATCAGTTCCTTATAGTGAAAAATAATAATTGATTATCAATCTTTGTAATTTCCATTTATATAATGTATGAATACAAAGTAATATACCGATGTTTCCGTACAAAATTGTACTATACAACGATGGAAAGAAGCTTATGCACTTTATGTGTAATATGAATATTTTACGCAAGAAAGTGATAAGATATGCATGAAAAAGGGAATGCAAAAATACTAATTTGGACACTCAACACTCCCCTCTCTCCGGGTTCAAGCGGTTGCGCCCACTTGAAGTATGGTTCGCCCTTGATAGCTTCCAGGATCTGGTCTATGGGGGCGTTCAGTACTGTGAACTCTCTGTTGTACTGCGGCCTCGCTGGCCTGTCTTGCCTTTGTCGCTTTGCGTCATGCCGCGTCGCCTTCCCCTGCTGCTTGTTGACGTTCTTCACGGCAGCTGGCTTGGCGTAGCCCTGGTACGGGGCCCTGGTTTCCACCGCCTTCCTCTTGCGGTCCGCGTCTTCGATCTTGATGTATTTCTCAACGCGTCGTGACAGCTCGTCAATCGTCTCCGAGGTTCGCTTGATGAGCAACGCGTTGACGAGCTGGGTAGGCTGTATGGCATTCTTGAAGGCCGCGATCACCATGCGATCCTGCCCGTCTGCGTCCGCCAAGCTCAGGTACTCAGACCTGAACCTATGGTAGAATTGTCGAAGCGTCTCCTTCTGGGTCATACTCATCCCGAAGAGTGACTCCAGAGTCTTCAGCTCCCGGTGATTGCATCGATACTGGTCGATGAACCGCATGCTCAGCTCTGAGAATGAGGAGATGGACGAGGGCCTGAGCTTGTGGAACCATTCAAGGGGCGTTCCCGATAGGCTGTTGGCGAAGGTTCGGCAGAGGATATTATCATCCTCGTGCGGGACCAGAGCATCCCGGAAAGCAAGTACATGCTCCATCGGGTCTTTGGATCCGTCAAACTTGGGAAGGCGTGGAGGATTCTATCCTCGAGGGAATGGCTCCCGGAGTAGCTTCTCGACAAGCGGCGACCGTGCGGCTCCTCGGATGGCGACTTCCTCCAACCGGTCGGGAGCTCGGACCCCCGGTCGGTCTCGCTGGATCTCCTCTCGCTCCCCGAGTCGCTCCGACGCATGTACGCGAATGTGTTTGTGTACGCTCCTTCGATCAGTAGTATGAGCTGGCTGTTGGCTGGCCGGTGTTATCCGAGTGTGATGACTGTCACTCAGTTGACGATGATGCTCGCCATCTCGCTTCGGGCGATGCACTTGTGCCGAGTCCGTCTTGGAGTGATGCTTTGAGGCAGGTGGCTGTCGGGGGTGTGCCCCGAGCCGGGACCAGACATCCGAGCGTGCCGACGCAGCTCGGGCGTGTTTGTTTCTTTCCGCAGGCTCCGAGCTACTCGAGTCTCGCCCGTCGGGATTCGCACTTTAGACCTCCACCGAGCGATTAGCCCTAACCTCCACCTGAGGCACTGGTTGCGGCTGCATTCGCACTGGTGGGGCAGCTTGAGTGGGGAGGCTCTGTCCCGCTTGGGCCATCATACCCTGATAGAGTAGACCGCTCGTCGGTGCGGCCCGCACAAAGTCACGCAATTCCTCATAGTTACGCTGCATCGTTTGGAGCTGGGTGGTGAGAGCTTGCTGGGTCATCATCATTGTGGCCAGAAAAGCTTCCGACAGACCCCCGGTTAGAGGAGCTAGGGTTGCTACCAGAGCTTGACTGGACTCTCCGACCCCCAGTACTGGATTCGCCAACGGGACTACACGCTCCGTGTCCGTTGGTGGTCGAACAAGACGTCCGACCACATTGGCATCTCCAAGTGGCGCAGCTTCGGATGGAAGCTGCGACGTCGAGCGGGTATGATACGGTCCACCAGCCATCGTTTCTTCAACCGTGTGGTCGTGAACTGCTGGTTGCAGGTAGCCTCAGACTGGTCGACACCCACGGGTCTACAGTCGAAAGCTATTAGTAGGAAGTCTCGAAGACTATCCCACAGACGGTGCCAAGATTGTGGGGGGTTCTGAATTGAACTGGGCAGTTCGGGTGTCGAGCACAATCCAACAAGCCAAATGCAAAGAAGAGACGGTGGTTACGTGGAAAACCCCTTCTCAACGACGAAGGGGAAAAAACCATGGGTGAGGCGAGAATGCACTAAGACTATTCCTTCGGTTACAATCTCTCACCTTAACCCCAATTACATACCCCGAGGACCGGTCTCCCAAGCTACCGACCTCTGTAATTTCACTCAGATTATCAACCGCTGCAGATAGTGTCTGTCTACCAGTCACCGCAGGCAGTGTCTGTCTACCGGTCGCTGCACGCAGTGTCTGTCTACCGGTCGCTGCAGGCAGTGTCTGTCTACCGACCGACTTCCACAGACAGCCTCTGGGTGCTGACCAACCGAGCTCCACAAATTCCGGGACAAAACGTGCAGCGTCTCCTCCAGAATTCTTCCTCCTCCTCGCTGTAGGGGTAGGTCCCCTTTTATAGTGGCGGGGTGACGGTTACGACGCTCTGCAAAAATTGGGCGGGTGACGTGTCCCCGTAATGAGCTCAACCGCCACGGTGACGTGGCGCGCAGTTAACACCTGTCACGTTGGGCCGGAAGTTGCGGAGCGTTGTCAGCACCGCGAAATCTCCGGGTTCGACTGTTGCTTCACACCTCGACTCGTTGCACATCCCATCGTGAGAGAGAGAGGGGTTGTTGCATGGCCTACCCCCTCTCTTGCTGTCTGATGACACGCCGACCGAAGCAATGGGGGGCTGCTGCCCCCCCCTTTGGGTGACCGGCCGACCGACCCCCCCTTTCTTTGGCTACATGCCGACCCAGGAGAGAGAGAGAAGGGGGGGTGTGCTGCCTCCTTGGTGACCGGCCGACCAACCCCCCCCCTTTGGCTACATACCGACCCAGGAGGGAGAGAGAGGGGGGGGGGGTGTGCTGCCTCCTTAGTGACCGGCCGACCGACCCCCCCTTTGGCTACATGCCGACCCAGGAGGGAGAGAGAGGGGGGTGTGCTGCCTCCTTGGTGACCGGCCGACCGACCCCCCCCCCCTTTTGGCTACATGCCGACCCAGGAGGGAGAGAAAAGGGGGGGGTGTGTGCTGCCTCCTTGGTGACCGACCGACTGACCCCCCCTTTGGCTACATGCCGACCCAGGAGAGAGGGTGTCACGCCCCAGAAATCTGAAGACCGATCCCTGGGGTGTGAGGTGAGAAAAAGATGGGATTTTGGGTTTGGTCAATTAATTACACCAATTTGGGTTCTCACAGGGCTTCTACGCTCTCTAATATGAAAAACAAGGAGGGAGAAACAAGAGGGGAATCTTTTAAATTTGATTTTTCAAAAAATATTTTTATTAAAAAGCAAAGAAAGAGAAATTATCAACAGAGAGAAGATATTATCTAGTCAAGCTCAACCTTCAAAAGTCATGTCCTCTCAATATGAGTGACCTGTCGGTGTCGCTACATACTGACAGGAGTCTATCTGAGGGAGCACGAGGCTCAAGCCTCCTACGGCTAGCCAAGTAGTCTCAACCACTCTCTAACACTCGGGTGCACCAGTGTAGAGTTCCTATCTACAAGGTTAATCAATTTAGTCATTTATATGCATTTATATTTTCATCATGAGCTATCCTAGGCTTGGGGCCTTGAGGAGAGGCCTACCCAAAAGAATTCAGCTGGAACCATTGCAACTACAACCATAGAATACTAACTAACCGATGAAAACTCTTATTCCAATACAATTACAATATCTGAAGAGAAAAGACTACAAGATCAACGTACTAAGCAGAAAGGTAACACTGCAACTCTAACTCCGCCTCTGGACTCCTACTGCTACTCCTGAGCCTCTGGACCTGCAACTAAGCCTACTCGTGGGAAAGAGTAGCCCCCAATAGGAAATTGGGAGATTAGCCAAATTAATGGCTAGTGACATCCTAATAGTCTTTAATAATATGAGACAACTAATCTTAATAAGATAAGATCTATCAATTCTAGTATGATCAAAGTTTGCAGAATGATACCTAAACCTATCAGTAGTCTATATTCACATGCAATTCCTACTGTCACTAAGTTATCTAACATGAAGTCCATTCAATGTTCTACAGCATTAAAGAACAAATTTATAAGACGTTCATATTAAGTCACGAAGTCATCATGTAAACAGTCACTCAATTCTAAATTCATATATAGATAAAACACACACTATCAAAATGTGAACCCCGGATATTTTGTTCATCCTGTCCCCGGTCGGGCATTACTATAGGGCCTTTTATTTCGATGTAGAGGGCCAACTCTCTCGCCGTGCATCCCCCAACACCATGCACAAATCACCCAGATGATCATAAGGGGTTTCCCGTCTTTCACGGTGGAGCTCTACCGCCCAACTTGCTTTACTATGGGGACTTCAACTCCCCGGGACAGGGTTGCTAGGCCAATCCCTACTCGAGGGCACCTCCTGTTGGCTTTACCACAACCCTTGCCCGTGACCCCTAACCTACTCAACTTCGACTGTACGCGCAGGGTGGTTCACGGCCCTTGCGCGCACGGGGTCCCTACCTTTTAACCAGGTAGGTTCACACATAACATCTTGCAACATATATACTGAAGCTACAAAAGGTAAATTTAATGCTTAACAATTTCCAACAATTTACCCCTGGTCTCGTACTGCTCTCGCAACCCATGCAACATAATAAATCAATAAAGTAAAACACTCATCCCAGTGACCCGTGTGCTAGGGTTGCCATACTCCTCTCAGGAGGGTGGGCCTCGATAATTATTAGTTATTCAATTTATTATTTAATTTAAGGGAATCCTAATTACGGTGTCCATACAATCAAAAGCAATCATTATCATTATTATTATTAATATTTTAAGCATGCGTCGCCGGACTCGCGACTCCGCATGCAAGGCGGGGTCCACTTGACCACATGCGACGATGCCCGGCGGGGCCCGCATGCAGTGTCATGGACACCTACCCTTAGTCATTCTCATTTCCCACTATTAAAGACCACGCAAGGGTAGTAGATGTCACCTGGTTGTCGATCGCACACGACTCCGGCTAGTTGCCTCTGATCCGCCTCCGTTGGATCACCACGATCACAGTCTGATAACAAACACAGATCTACATCATAACTCTATCGATTAAAACAAAAGAATCTGCGACGAGGGTTCTATGCCAAGGATAATCGGGCACCCTCGATAGGGGACCAATATTGAGTCGATAGCACGCAAATCCGTGCGACTGAATAACTCGAACCTAAACAATACTAGGCCAAACAAGTAAATAGAAGCTAAACCTACTCATCGAATCGGGCTCAAAGAACCCTTTCCGATGGTTCCAGTTTCGCTGGAATCCGACTTCGGTCGGATGGTTTCAGGTCAAACCACGTAGAACCGGTGAAACCGATCACATGGTTGGTTCACTAGGGTAGAAGGGGTTCTAGGGTTATATTCTGGGTTTAAAAGGTAGGGCTCAATGTTCTGAGCACAATGCCACTAGTTTCGTCCGAATCCGAGTTCGGACGATGAAACGACGGTCAAACCACGGTACCGCGATAAGATTCGGTCCAAGGATAAAACAGGGTATTAAATAGTATAATTACTATTCTATACTCTGGCCAACAGGTAGTATTTTCCGAGCCGGTCGAAATGGCACTGGTTTCGTCCAATTCCGAGTTCGGACGGAGAAATGGCAGTCGAACCAAAATCGACTGGTTCACGGGTCTGGTTCAAGTGAACCAGACCGGTTCACTGCATGGGTTGGGTCTGCTGGGTCGGGTCGGGTCTGCAGTGCCATGTTGGGTCGGGTCGGGTTCAGGGCTAAACGGGTCGGGTCTGGGGGTTAAATATAACATGGGAAATTACCAAACCACCCCCCCTCTCCTTCTCCACGCGACCAGCCCGAAGGGCTGGTTCCTGTGCGCCGACGGCCGACGGGAGGGGGCGGCCCGGAGCGCCGGCGAGCGCTCGGCCGGCCTCTCCCGCACCACCCCCACGGAGGAGGCGCGGTGGGAGGCGGCCGGAGCGGCCGTCGGAGCCCGAGGGGTCGGCCGGAGAGGGGCTCGCGCGGGGCTTGGTCGGAGGTTGGAGGTCGCCGGGGAGGGGTTCGGTGCGGCGGCGGTGTCCGCCCGAGCGGGCCGCGGCAAGGGAGAAGGATGGGCCGGGGGTTGCGGGTTGGGTCGCGAAGGGGATGAGAGGAGGAAAGGGGGCTGACCTTGGATCTCGGCGTGCTCGCCGGGGCTCCGGCGAGGGGCGGGTCGGGGTGCTCCGGTCTTCTCCACGATCTCTTCTCCTTCCCTCTCTCTGACTCTCGCGTTTTCTCTCTACTTCTCCCGTTCTCTCTATCTTCCTCTCGTTCTCTCTCTCTATTTCTCCCGTTCTCTCTCTTCTACTCTCACGTTCTCTCACGTCCTCTCTCTCTCTCTCTCTATCTCTCTCTCTCCCGTTCTCTCTCTATTTATAGAGGGGGGAGGCTGTTGTGGATATGGTGAGATGGGCTGGGCGGATAGGGTCGGTTAAGGGGAAGGGATAAGGACTAAAAGATATGGGTTTATCAACCCAAAATCTTACCCGATTATTCTCATCCGAATTTCGAATTTAAATAACTGGGGAGGGAGGTCAAGAGAGCTTAAAATTATGCTAGGAGACCGGGAGGTAGGCTCTAGGGCTAGTCGGGCTCGGTCCCGAGCCCTGAACCGGGCTTGGTTGGAATCCGGGTGCGATTCGTCCATCAACCGGGCTGAAAAGAATAATCACTTGTAACTATCAAACCGAAAGTCGGAATAGGGCTCGGGAGGATTCGTTGGAAAGGTCTCGTCAACGCGAACGCGTCAGCGCTTCGTAAATAATTTTCTGACTTCTGGATCTCCCGAAAAAAAGGAAAGACTCAAAAACTCAAAATAACAATAACTTTTCACCCGGGTGTCGGATCGACCCAAACTCAGGCTCATTGGAAGGCTCTCTCAGAGCCTCATCTAACGTATCTTGTTTCGTTACGATCCGATCACCCGATCTCTTGCAAGAAATAAAACAGCTACAACTATCGGCCAATTATCATTTTTCTAGGGTTTACCTGCCGGGCTGCCGAAACTGGCTGCGCATACACATGATCGTTGCACGGAACGCACCATCGTGACACGCTCGAAGTTACGGAGAATGTGAACGTAAAACATCTCATAGATTTACGTTCCATTTATTGGGAAAAAGCCCAAAAAAAAAGTCTGGCTGCAAAAAGACAAAACTAGCCAGGATTTCTATTATTTTCAAATCTAACACCACAGGTGTTACAACCTACACACCTTAAAGAAATTTTCGTCCCGAAAATTCAACTACAAAAACCATATATACGAGTCCACTCATCTCTACTTCCAAAACAAGAACATTATAGCAATGAAAAGTTAACTATAACGAGGACGAAGATCCTCACTAACACTGCCAACAAGAAAGCCAAGTCACTACACCAAATCTTACTAAAAGAAAACCCTGACCCTCTACTACTCACAATCCTACTCTCTCTACTAACCTAAACATTATACGAATCGACTCTCATAATTATTAGGATAGAGATGAATCTCCAAGTTCTCGCACCGCGGATACGAGCTTTGGTTTTCATCTTCCATTCTAATCATTAAGGACTAATATAGACTTTCATGAGTTCAGATTGTCTCCTTCTTCTGGATAAAGAGCGTCCCCCTTATCCAGAAGTAAGGTAACAGTTTGACTCATGAAATAAGATCACGGGTCACAATAATCTAACGGTACAAAAAAAAAAAAAAATTTTCGTATATACACATAGAACTACCCTCATACACCTATAGATCCAAACTGAAAATGACAACTAAACGACTCAAACTTATGCATCTAGACTTAATTTCTACGAGATTTCTCTCTGGAGGAAATACCTCTATTACCTACACAACCACTACTAACCTACAAGGAAGACACTACTATGATACGAATTGGATATCCCAACATACACACTGACTAACCTATAAAAAGTTGAGTCCAAGATAGCACAACTATGCCCCAAACGAACGAGAATAAGGAGGGAACAATGATGAATCGTAAAACACCAATACTTAAAGAAAGACCTAGTACTAACACTCCCAACTATGTTATTGTGGCATGACTTTGAAACCTTCTAAAAGATACACTATGATGTACAATTCAGATATACGAGGAAACTTACTACTCGTGTAGAAAATACTCAACTACGAGAACAACTAACCTACTGACCAAATGGAGTCGAAGACTAGGATACCGACATGATTACACCTTATACTGACAATATCTTTCTACAAGATTGGTTGATCGGTCCTAAACCAAAACAATTAGAAACAAAGCTAAGTGAATCCCCTAAATAATGATTATTCTTAAGATTCCAACTGATAATGCATTCCCAATTTCTAAAAACGTAAGCAAGTCCCTTAGCATGGTCACTAACAACACTCTAGTACTCAATTATCTAAATTTCATCTCAATGTCACTGCCCTATGGCCAGTGCACGCTCTGTCGCAAGTTCCAACAGGAACTGCGTAACTAGCTGCCAAAGTTCCGATTGGGAACAGTGCAAGCTCTGCCAGCTGCCAAAGTTTCCGAAGAAACAGTGCACGCTCTGCCGCAAGTTCCAACAGGAACTGCGTAACTAGCTGCCAAAGTTTCGATTGGGAACAGTGCAAGCTCTGCCAGCTGCCAAAGTTTCCGAAGAAACAGTGCACGCTCTGCCGCAAGTTCCAACAGGAACTGCGTAACTAGCTGCCAAGGTTCCGATTGGGAACAGTGCAAGCTCTGCCAGCTGCCAAAGTTTCCGAAGAAACAGTGCACGCTCTGCCGCAAGTTCCAACAGGAACTGCGTAACTAGCTGCCAAAGTTCCGATTGGGAACAGTGCAAGCTCTGCCAGCTGCCAAAGTTTCCGAAGAAACAGTGCACGCTCTGCCGCAAGTTCCAACAGGAACTGCGTAACTAGCTGCCAAGGTTCCGATTGGGAACAGTGCAAGCTCTGCCAGTTGCCAAAGTTTCCGAAGAAATAGTGCACGCTCTGCCGCAAGTTCCAACAGGAACTGCGTAACTAGCTGCCAAAGTTCCGATTGGGAACAGTGCAAGCTCTGCCAGCTGCCAAAGTTTCCGAAGAAACAGTGCACGCTCTACCGCAAGTTCCAACAGGAACTGCGTAACTAGCTGCCAAAGTTCCGATTGGGAACAGTGCAAGCTCTGCCAGCTGCCAAAGTTTCTGAAGAAACAGTGCACGCTCTGCCGCAAGTTCCAACAGGAACTGCGAAACCAACCGCCAAAGCCTCCGAAGAGTCAGTGCGTAGCCTCACAATGTCCTCTACCGGACAGTCATAATCCACCGCCAAATTTCTCGAGGAAGAGTGTGTATCCTGTCGCGAAGGTCTCCACCGAGACATCCCAAAATTTGGAAACCAAGTGAACTCAACTACTACCTGAGATTTCCATCTCCTGGTACACTCTTTGAAACTACTGCCCCTAAGGGTTATCATCATTACTCATAGGATCTATTAAAAAGCACACAAGCTCTACACCAAACTAATTATAACCCACGATACACCAGAGAGATCTAACAAGAAAACTAATATAATTATTACATCTATATCGAGATAATGGACAATCCTAAAAACACCAACTAGGTCTCTAGTACCAATGGTCAACAAGAATCAAGGAATCCTAAAACACCAACTAAGTCTCTAGTACTAAGGGTCAACGAAGATCAAAGAATCATAAAACACCGACTAGGTTTCTAGCGCTTAGGGTCAACGAATAACAAAACCAACAAAAAGAGTAACCTCACAACAATGCCAGATAAACCATCAAGGATATACATCCTTCTAGATATATTCAAATACATCCATTCCAAAACCAATCAACTAAATTACTAACTAGAGTTGAATATCTAGTCCTTGGTCAGCTCCTTACCACTAGAAAGCTCAAGAGAGTCCATATTAGAAGACTCCCAACCTATACTCTGATATAGACTCAAACACTATACTTCTGCCTAGAGATCAAGAAACACCACCCTTGGTTAAGATGTTCCACGTGGCTCCTTCTTAAGAACTATCACTCGAGTTATAACAACTAACTCTAAACCTAAACATTATAGCACATCAGAGTTCTAATACAATCATACTCATACGACATATAGATTGATTCACGATTGTCGATCAATCAAAAACTCAATCATAGAAAGTTCTTAGTTACAGATCAATTCCTCAAACAAAACCAGTTCTCCAAGTATGATTAACCCTAGGTCGTCCTTATCCTTAGAAATAATCGCTATACCACAACTAGCTACTACGAGAATTCTATCGACTCAATATCTATACAATCTCTAGAAAACATTCTAACACCACTAGAGTCTAAACTTTCCGAAGAAAGAATCGCAAGACACGAACCACATCCTAACAAAACCCCTAGGAACATATCCCTAAGCTCTGATACCAGCTGTCACGCCCCAGAAATCTGAAGACCGATCCCTGGGGTGTGAGGTGAGAAAAAGATGGGATTTTGGGTTTGGTCAATTAATTACACTAATTTGGGTTCTCACAGGGCTTCTACGCTCTCTAATATGAAAAACAAGGAGGGAGAAACAAGAGGGGAATCTTTTAAATTTGATTTTTCAAAAAACATTTTTATTAAAAAGCAAAGAAAGAGAAATTATCAACAGAGAGAAGATATTATCTAGTCAAGCTCAACCTTCAAAAGTCATGTCCTCTCAATATGAGTGACCTGTCGGTGTCGCTACATACTGACAGGAGTCTATCTGAGGGAGCACGAGGCTCAAGCCTCCTACGGCTAGCCAAGTAGTCTCAACCACTCTCTAACACTCGGGTGCACCAGTGTAGAGTTCCTATCTACAAGGTTAATCAATTTAGTCATTTATATGCATTTATATTTTCATCATGAGCTATCCTAGGCTTGGGGCCTTGAGGAGAGGCCTACCCAAAAGAATTCAGCTGGAACCATTGCAACTACAACCATAGAATACTAACTAACCGATGAAAACTCTTATTCCAATACAATTACAATATCTGAAGAGAAAAGACTACAAGATCAACGTACTAAGCAGAAAGGTAACACTGCAACTCTAACTCCGCCTCTGGACTCCTACTGCTACTCCTGAGCCTCTGGACCTGCAACTGAGCCTACTCTTGGGAAAGAGTAGCCCCCAATAGGAAATTGGGAGATTAGCCAAATTAATGGCTAGTATCCTAATAGTCTTTAATAATATGAGACAACTAATCTTAATAAGATAAGATCTATCAATTCTAGTATGATCAAAGTTTGCAGAATGATACCTAAACCTATCAGTAGTCTATATTCACATGCAATTCCTACTGTCACTAAGTTATCTAACATGAAGTCCATTCAATGTTCTACAGCATTAAAGAACAAATTTATAAGACGTTCATATTAAGTCACGAAGTCATCATGTAAACAGTCACTCAATTCTAAATTCATATATAGATAAAACACACACTATCAAAATGTGAACCCCGGATATTTTGTTCATCCTGTCCCCGGTCGGGCATTACTATAGGGCCTTTTATTTCGATGTAGAGGGCCAACTCTCTCGCCGTGCATCCCCCAACACCATGCACAAATCACCCAGATAATCATAAGGGGTTTCCCGTCTTTCACGGTGGAGCTCTACCGCCCAACTTGCTTTACTATGGGGACTTCAACTCCCCGGGACAGGGTTGCTAGGCCAATCCCTACTCGAGGGCACCTCCTATTGGCTTTACCACAACCCTTGCCCGTGACCCCTAACCTACTCAACTTCGGCTGTACGCGCAGGGTGGTTCACGGCCCTTGCGCGCACAGGGTCCCTACCCTTTAACCAGGTAGGTTCACACATAACATCTTGCAACATATATACTGAAGCTACAAAAGGTAAATTTAATGCTTAACAATTTCCAACAATTTACCCCTGGTCTCGTACTGCTCTCGCAACCCATGCAACATAATAAATCAATAAAGTAAAACACTCATCCCAGTGACCCGTGTGCTAGGGTTGCCATACTCCTCTCAGGAGGGTGGGCCTCGATAATTATTAGTTATTCAATTTATTATTTAATTTAAGGGAATCCTAATTACGGTGTCCATACAATCAAAAGCAATCATTATCATTATTATTATTAATATTTTAAGCATGCGTCGCCGGACTCGCGACTCCGCATGCAAGGCGGGGTCCACTTGACCACATGCGACGATGCCCGGCGGGGCCCGCATGCAGTGTCATGGACACCTACCCTTAATCATTCTCATTTCCCACTATTAAAGACCACGCAAGGGTAGTAGATGTCACCTGGTTGTCGATCGCACACGACTCCGGCTAGTTGCCTCTGATTCGCCTCCGTTGGATCACCACGATCATAGTCTGATAACAAACACAGATCTACATCATAACTCTATCAATTAAAACAAAAGAATCTGCGACGAGGGTTCTATGCCAAGGATAATCGGGCACCCTCGATAGGGGACCAATATTGAGTCGACAGCACGTAAATCCGTGCGACTGAATAACTCGAACCTAAACAATACTAGGCCAAACAAGTAAATAGAAGCTAAACCTACTCATCGAATCAGGCTCAAAGAACCCTTTCCGATGGTTCCAGTTTTGCTGGAATCCGACTTCGGTCGGATGGTTTCAGGTTAAACCACGTAGAACCGGTGAAACTGATTGCATGGTTGGTTCACTAGGGTAGAAGGGGTTCTAGGGTTATATTCTGGGTTTAAAAGGTAGGGCTCAATGTTCTGAGCACAATGCCACTAGTTTCGTCCGAATCCGAGTTCGGACGATGAAACGACGGTCAAACCACGGTACCGCGATAAGATTCGGTCCAAGGATAAAACAGGGTATTAAATAGTATAATTACTATTCTAGACTATGGCCAACAGGTAGTATTTTCCGAGCCGGTCGAAATGGCGCTGGTTTCGTCCAATTCCGAGTTCGGACGGAGAAATAGCAGTCGAACCAAAATCGACTGGTTCACGGGTCTGGTTCAAGTGAACCAGACCGGTTCACTGCATGGGTTGGGTCTGCTGGGTCGGGTCGGGTCTGCAGTGCCATGTTGGGTCGGGTCGGGTTCAGGGCTAAACGGGTCGGGTCTGGGGGTTAAATATAATATGGGAAATTACCAAACCACCCCCCCTCTCCTTCTCCACGCGACCAGCCCGAAGGGCTGGTTCCTGTGCGCCGACGGCCGACGGGAGGGGGCGGCCCGGAGCGCCGGCGAGCGCTCGGCCGGCCTCTCCCGCACCACCCCCACGGAGGAGGCGCGGTGGGAGGCGGCCGGAGCGGCCGTCGGAGCCCGAGGGGTCGGCCGGAGAGGGGCTCGCGCGGGGCTTGGTCGGAGGTCGGAGGTCGCCGGGGAGGGGTTCGGTGCGGCGACGGTGTCCGCCCGAGCGGGCCGCGGCAAGGGAGAAGGATGGGCCGGGGGTTGCGGGTTGGGTCGCGAAGGGGATGAGAGGAGGAAAGGGGGCTGACCTTGGATCTCGGCGTGCTCGCCGGGGCTCCGGCGAGGGGCGGGTCGGGGTGCTCCGGTCTTCTCCACGATCTCTTCTCCTTCCCTCTCTCTGACTCTCGCGTTCTCTCTCTACTTCTCACGTTCTCTCTATCTTCCTCTCGTTCTCTCTCTCTATTTCTCCTGTTCTCTCTCTTCTACTCTCACGTTCTCTCACGTCCTCTCTCTCTCTCTCTCTATCTCTCTCTCTCCCGTTCTCTCTCTATTTATAGAGGGGGGAGGCTGTTGTGGATATGGTGAGATGGGCTGGGCGGATAGGGTCGGTTAAGGGGAAGGGATAAGGACTAAAAGATATGGGTTTATCAACCCAAAATCTTAACCGATTATTCTCATCCGAATTTCGAATTTAAATAACTGGGGAGGGAGGTCAAGAGAGCTTAAAATTATGCTAGGAGACAGGGAGGTAGGCTCTAGGGCTAGTCGGGCTCGGTCCCGAGCCCTGAACCGGGCTTGGTTGGAATCCGGGTGCGATTCGTCCATCAACCGGGCTGAAAAGAATAATCACTTGTAACTATCAAACCGGAAGTCGGAATAGGGCCTGGGAGAATTTGTTGGAAAGGTCTTGTCAACGCGAACGCGTCAGCTCTTGGTAAATAATTTTCTGACTTCTGGATCTTCCGAAAAGAAGGAAAGACTCCAAAACTCAAAATAACAATAACTATTCACTCGGGTGTCGGATTGACCCAAACTCAGGCTCATTGGAAGGCTCTCTCAGAGCCTCATCTAACATATCTTGTTTCGTTACGATCCGATCACCCAATCTCTTGCAAGAAATAAAACAGCTACAACTATCGGCCAATTATCATTTTTCTAGGGTTTACCTGTCGGGCTGCCGAAACTGGCTGCGCATACACATGATCGTTGCACGGAACGCACCATCGTGACACGCTCGAAGTTACGGAGAATGTGAACGTAAAACATCTCATAGGTTTACATTCCATTTATTGGGAAAAAGCCCAAAAAAAAAGTCTGGCTGCAAAAAAACAAAACTAGCCAGGATTTCTATTATTCTCAAATCTAACACCACAGGTGTTACAGAGGGGGGGTGTTGCCTCCTTGGTCTGGTGACCGGCCGGCCGATAGAGAAAGTACACACAGCTATATTCGGTCATACGAATGAATTAGAATAGCTCATATGAATGAATTAGATTGGCTACCTTTGTACGAATGAATTATAATAGTAATATTCGTACGAATGAATTAGAATGACTATGTTCGTTCGTATGAATGAATTAGAATGGCTATTGTGGGGGAAAAATCTTCGTGCCGATCCGAAGACTTTACCTCACCAGTCAATTGAAACTGAGTCGAAGATCTTTGGTTGATCTGTCGACTGGAAGGTAGATCGAAGGTCGATGCCTTAGTGACTGCGAGTTACAACTCTCGATATGCAAAACAGAGAAAGTTGACACAAGGTATGATCTCGGAGTTCAGCCGAAGCCTACGTCTCCGTGCTATAGGGAGCAACCCGAATTAACTAATACTTTGCTTCAAGTGACCTCGACAAGTCGAGTGTCACGTAAGTATCTCTAAACTCTTTCAGAGACAAGAAGAAGATCGAGGAGGTTTAGAAGATAGAAAAGCTGGGATTCTAGAGCTCTGGATTCTGGTTAAGGGATTTGAAATCAGATTTCAGAGAGAGATCCCTCTTTCATTTGAAGGTCCTGCTATTTATAGGATTTCCTGGGAGTAAACCTAGGGCAAATGGCAGTTTTTGCCTTCGTATCCGGGATTCTCCAGGCAGGGCTAGTGGGTCCCGCTGTCGTCTCTGGGAGTCCTCCAGGCAGGGCTGGTGGGTCCCGCGGTAGTCTCTGGGGCCTACCAAGCAGGGCTGGTGGGTCCCGCGGTAGTCTCCATGGGCCCACCAGGCAGGGTTGGTGGGTCCCGCGGTAGTCTCTGTGGGCCCACCAGGCAGGGCTAGTGGGTCTCGCGGTAGTCTATATGGGCCCACCGGTGAGGGCTAGTGGGTCTCGCGGTAGTCTCTGTGGGCCCACCAGGCAGGGCTGGTGGGTCCCGCGGTAGTCTCTGTGGGCCCACCAGGCAGGGCTAGTGGGTCCCGTGGTAGTCTCTATGGGCCCACTAGGCAGGGCTGATGGGTCCCGCGGTAGTCTCTGTGGGCCCACCAGGCAGGGCTAATGGGTCCCGCGGTAGTCTTTGTGGGCCCACTAGGTAGGGCTGATGGGTCCCGCGGTAGTCTCTGTAGGCCCACTAGGCAGGGCTGGTGGGTCCTGTGATAGTCTCTGTGGGCCCACCAGGCAGGGCTAGTGGGTCCTGCTATCTGTAGGCTTCTTGCCAAAATTTGCACCCACAGCTATATTCATACGAATGGACTAGAATGGCTATATTCGTACGAATGAATTACAATGGCTCGTACGAATGAATTAGAAAGGCTACCTTTGTACGAATGAATTGGAATGGCTATATTTGTACGAATGAATTAGAATGGCTATATTCATACGAATGAATTAGAATGGATATATCCATTCGTATGAATGAATTAGAATATCTCATACGAATGAATTAGAATATCTCATACGAATGAATTAGAATGGCTCATACGAATGAATTAGAATGTCTCGTACGAATGAATTAGAATATACGAATGAATTACAATGTCTCATACGAATGAATTAGAATGGCTACCTTTATATGAATGAATTAGAATGGCTGCATTCGTATGAATGAATTAGAATGGCTACATTCGTACAAATGAATTAGAATGACTCGTACGAATAAATTAGAAAGGCTACCTTTGTACAAATGAATTGGAATGGCTACATTCGTATCAATGAATTAGAATGGGTACATTCGTTCATTTGAATGAATTAGAATGGCTATATTTGTACGAATGAGTTAGAATTGCTATATTCGTTCATACGAATGAATTGGAATGGTTACATTCGTATGAATGAATTTGAATGGCTCGTACAAATGAATTAAAATGGATACTTTTATAAGATTGAATTAGAATGGCTATATTCGTTCATACAAATAAAGTAGAATGGCTATATTCATACGAATAAATTAGAAAAGCTTGTATGAATTAATTAGATTGGCTACCTTCGTACAAATTGAATTAGAATGGCAACATTCGTATGAATGAATTAGAATAGCTACATTCGTTCGTACGAATGAATTAGAATGGCTATATTCGTACGAATGAATTAGAATAGCTCTTACGAATGAATTAGAATAGATACCTTCGTACGAATGAATTAGAATGGCTACATCCGTATGAATGAATTAGAATGGCTACATCCGTACAAATGAATTAGAATGGCTCATACTAATAACATAGAATGGCTGCCATTGTACGAATGAATTAGAATAGCTACATTCATATGAATGAATTAGAATTCCTCGTACGAATGAATTAGAATGGCTACCCTCATACGAATGAATTAGAATGGCTACATATGTACGAATGAATTAGAATCGCTATATTCGTTCGTACGAATAAATTAGAATGGCTATATTCGTACGAATTAATTAAAATGGCTCGTACGAATAAATTCGAATGACTACCTTCGTACAAATGAATTAGACTTGCTACATTTGTACAAATTAATTAGAATGGCTACAATCGTTCGTACGAATGAGTTACAATGGTTATATTCGTACGAATGAATTAGAATGGCTCCTACAAAAGACTTATAATGACTACCTTCGTACGAATGAACTAGAATGGCTATATTCATAGGAATCACGACGTCAAAAAGCTAGAAAAACCATACTTTACCGCCTCCTAAAATGACGGTTATTAGCCGTTCCAAAAAGGCGTAGGTTTTAGGACGGCCGTAGACCATCGTTAATGCACTTTAGTCGGGTGAACTCACAAACCCTAATTCTAAACTGTCTCCCCTACTCCTCGGATCGATATCGCCCTCTATTCTGCCTGCCAGACTAATCCCTAACCATCATACCCCTTTCTCGGATCGTTATCGCCGGAGGAGATCATCAGCGCCAACTTTTCGTCGGGCTGACGCTACCCGCTCCTTTGGTCATCGACACCTTCTCCTCCTAGAACCATCGCTTTCCTGATAGGTTCATCTCTCTCTCTATCTTTCCATACCCCCTCCCCCTCCGCCCCCTTCTCTATCTATGTATCTAGTTGATTGGGAGTCATTGGTCGAGATTTGGGAGCTCGTTGTCTTTCTTTTGGGGAATAAGGGAACCCATTTTCTTTCTGTGATTTCATCCCACCCCAAGCGAGATGAAAAGGTGAAGATCACCGATGAGGTGGCGTCCATGGAGGTCTCCCCGTAGTCCTCACTCCGAGTCCAGGCCCGGGCTAAAACCCAAGCCCTGCAGTGATGAATGGCACCGCCTCAGAGGCATCGCTGGAGGAAGATAATGGTGTGAGGGTGTCTTTGGGGGAGAATGCTCCTGAGGCCGTAGCAAGAAGTAGGTGGGGTTTTCTTGTTGTCTAACTTAGGGTTTCTTGGTTTTTTTTTCTAGGGTTTGATATTGTTTCTTTAATTTTATTCGTCTCTCTTACTCTGCACTTGGTTCTTGGAGATGGGTATTGTAGAAAATTAAATTTTTTGGGGATTTCAGATAGTTGCTCTAGAAATCTTTTGCTTTGGTTCATACATGTTCCTTCAAAACTCAAACTTGAAACTTCTGAACATGTTTTCAAGAATTTAACAATTTTCTTCATTTTATTCTCGCATTTTCTATTTATCTATCTTTGTTCCTTTACTCTGTTTTAATATATATGTTTTCCTTCTTTCTTTCTTTTTAATTTTATATACTTCTTTCATTGTCACTTGGTTATTTTTTCATACCTACTCCAACTTGGTTGCTGGTGATATATTGCTTTCTTTACAGGCATAGTAATCTTCATTAAATTTTTTACCCATTAAAAGGTATATCAAAGTGATTCTATTGTCTTTCCTTGATGTTCATTTTTGTTTACAAAAATCTCGTTAATAATTGCACCTTGAATTCAGCTGCTGATATGTGGATATAGAGCCAATCAACGCATGTTGTTGCGCAAAGTATAGCTTGTTTCGAATTACGCACTGTCATATTTCAGTTCTCATATCTATAGATCGGCTCTGTATTACCCAACATTTGAGTATATTAGGTCACATATACTTGTTTATCGAGATACGTACTTGTTCTATTGGAGTATTGGGGTACATGACATAGATTTTCTGATGCTTAAAAAAATTATATAATCTTCTGTCATAGTACACTTTCATGTTTAGTATATATGATGTGATTTTGGGTCAATGTGAAGAATCTTGCTTAGGGATGGCAATTATTCGGGTTTATCGGGTTACCCGACCCGACCCTATTGGGATGGGTTTGGGATGCTCAAAAACGGGTTTGGGATATGAATTTGAAACCCGGTCGGGTTCGGGTTTTACTCCAACCGCTCCGACCCGACCTGACCCGGGTATATAACTTATCAAAATCATATAATAAGTTGACATGTGCTTATAACTGTGTGACCGTAATATAGGAGGAACATTTGCTATGTAATGCTGTGATTAGATGGGTCCTAGAAGTTAAATATGTAGTTTTTCTAAAGCCGACCCGACCCAACCAACAATGCATAAATGGGGCGGGGCGAGGCAAGGCGGGCATGGGTTTTCCCAATGCTAATTGGGACGGGTTTGGAATTACCTTCAAAACCCGAAGCGGGTTTGGGATGGGTATGGGACAAGATAAAATATAATAGGGTGGGTTCGGGATAGGGCCGACCAGCCCCAAACCCGACCCATTGCCATCCCTAATCTTGCTCTTCTATATTTAAGTTGCAAAAATTTTAATAATTATTTATTTTTGTCACTACATATGTGTATAGAGTGCTAGTCGACCCCTCCATTCACATACATGAAAGATAAAAAAGAGGGCATATACCATAAATTATTAGGATGACTATAGCTTGATAGTTAAATTAAATTAAAGTACTATATAAAAAAACTGATATCTCATAATTATACTTTTGAATATATGATTTGCTATATTGTTTAGTATATGTTTAGAAGACGAGGATGACATGAACAAAGAATGAGGAATAATCTGCTAAGATTTTTTGATGGAATATGAAATAATTTCAACATTCTTTGTTATTTGCCAGCAATATTTTATTTATTTTGGAGTCTCATCATTGAATAATTTACTTTTTTTATAATCTTCCACAATCCTGACCTTAGTTAAAAAAATCTTTGTCTATTCTATGTAGAAAATGTCTTTGACTCCCCCAAGCAAGGAGTGGATGAATGTACAAAGGTGGACAGAAGATTCATTAGGGAATGCTAATTGGTATTGTTGCCCTTGTGTTAAGTGTCGCAACTTAAAGGGAAATAAAACAACAGAAGTTATCAGAGAACATATTGTTGGAAACAAATCAGAGGCGCAACGGAAGCCGGACTCGATCTAGGATCGATACGGTGTGCGATACATTTTTAAAATTTTCTTAAGAAACAATCATATGCGCAAGATAAAATAAAATGCAAACGAACCCCTAAGGTCATCTATCGAAACACACCATAAAAATTATGTATGTAATTCAATAAATCTAGGGTTTAGTTTATTATACCTCCGTGCGGGATTTAGCACCGCGATGTTAATCTTCTAAGTTGATGATGACGGAAGTATCCACATACGTGGGAGAAGCCTCGTTCTTCTTCGGGTACACCGGATCTCGCGAATCGACCCGAATCCTTGCACTCCAATCTCTGAGTGCTTCGGAGTGCAAGCTTTCTCTTCTTCTTTATCACACCCACTCTATGAGGATAAGAAGATGAGATGATGAAGATTTTCTCTTCACATCTTAGGTCAAACCCAAAGAATGAGAAAGATAAGTGCCCGAGAGAGAGAGGGAGGCCAAAACCGAACACAAGGGAGAGAGGAATCGGTCCTTCTCTGAAAATTCTGAATAAGGCTCGGTTTTCCTTGCCTAATATGCCTTGAAAACCGTGCCCCTCTCTTCCATTGTCCATATGAACCGTTCCCCCTTCTCTCTCTCTCATTAATCCTCAAAAATAAATGTTCACTTTGTATAGTTGCCATATTTGGTTTTGCAATTAAAGGGAATAGATTCAAATCATTTCAAATCTGAATTAGTCCCTTTAAATATGAATTTTATGGCCATGCATATTTACCCTAATGAGGGGGGCGGCCACTAGGGCATACAGGACATTTTGAAATAACCAAAATGCCCCCCATGCATCTAGTGGCCATCCACCTCATACGGGAGCATACATGGTCCATCTCCATGCATGATAAAGTACTCTAACACTTAGGGCACCTCATCCATACCTATTTAACATACCATGGAGTTATGAATAGTGTTTTTACTATTTACTGGGGTGCCCTCAGTAAAACATAGGGTGCCCCTATAGTAAAAATCACTAAACACACAGACCGTGCTCTAGTGTGACACGCACACACGGAATGAACTCCTCATGGCATTATGGCAACATCGTGTGTCCCTACACTACTCTGGAGTTTCCCCCTAGTGAACACACTTAGTCATGTGCAACCACCATGCCCTAGTGCAATGCACTCATGGAAAACAGGACAATTAAGGCATTATTTTTTCAACTCATATTGTGCTGTGAGACAAGGAGAAAGTTATGATCTGTAACGATCGTGGATAAGGTGGAACCTTCAGGGACTAGGATTCATGGCATTCAACCGGACCCGATCGATACACTACCTAAGTGTCCCTGTCAATCCTCTAGGTCCCGGTTAACCTGCGTGGCCACCCAGAGTGCGACGCAGGCTGCACTCCAATTCTCCCAGACTTACTAAGCTCTCTCGTATACCCCTGCTCTCCGCTTAGTTAGGTAATTAGATGTCCCTTCACTCGGTGCCATGTGTCAACTTGAGCGGTGGAGAGCACCGTCAGACTCAAGTGACCATATGACTAGATTCCTTCTAGGTTGATTAACACATCATACCTCAGATCATTTTGGCCAAACAACCGGATTCGGTCTAACAGCTCAACTGTTAACCACCAGACCTGGTTTTAGTATGGTGTATGTCAGACCAAGGAACGCACCTCCCAATGGGGATGTGAATAGCCTGCAGGAGTGGCATGCCGATGCAACGCCAGCCCGGCAACCCAGCACACCGTGGTTTTGGGTCGTGGTTAGATCCCTCACACGTTGGTGAACCAAAGTTACCCAAACTCGTTAGTCCACCGGTCATGGTTTCTCAGCGTTTAGGACCTATTACCCTAAGCAGAAACACGGCTATGTGCACCAGTGTCTGTTCACCGATCTGTGCACTGTGTTGGTTCTATTCAGCCACAGACACTGTGCTTGGCAATGACCATGGTGGAGAAACCCATGCTCTGTCATTCCAACAGCTTAACCTGATAGGGCGACCAACCCTAATCAGAACTGCGAACAACTTAGGCTAATAGTACTAATCAGCTGAGTCTCCCACTCAGATAAACCACTATACAACCATGGCTCTTTTCAGTTCAGTATATAACACGTATAATACACACCAATTAAGCTATTCTAATATAAATATCAACTCATTTATTAATCAACCATGGTTTTTACAAGCCCTAGACCATATCTTACTCAACACATATAATATGTAATGGTATAGATAAGTCATATAAATTATGGTTCCATCATGAAGAAATATTTTCCACACTGCATTATGAGAAAGATATTACAGGTACGTCATATACGTCTCAACGCAAAGAAGATGTGTTCCCAAAAATGGTTGATATGGTGAATGACGCATTTGGACATGGTTATTCTGAGGTCCCTGATACATTATTGAATGAAAGTCATGATGAAAGTGAGGCTCCGTATCAGTTTGACCATGCATGATATTGGTTATTATAAATTGATGGAGGATGTCATTCAACCATTATACCCCTTATATCAACCCGAGCATACTAAATTGTCTGTGACAGTTGAGTTATTGAGCATGAAGTCCCATCACAGTTGGTCTAATAAGAGCTTCACAGAGCTATTGCAAATAATGAAGAAGATTTTACCAAATCAGAACACTTTGCCAGAGAGCACCTATACTGCAAAGAAGTTGGTGAAATCTTTACGCATGAGCTACGAAATTATCCATGCTTGCCATAATGATTGTATATTATATTAGATGGAGTATGAATATAACGATAGTTGTCCTATTTGAGGTGAAAGTAGATGGAAGCTGAGAAACGAAAGTAATATGAGAGGTAAACACTTACCTTGGAAAAAGTTAAGATATTTTTCCTTAACGTCGAGGTTGCAGAGATTATATAGTGTACCATGGATTACTGAGCAAATGATATGGCATGCAAATGCAATTGAAAATGATACTCACATGTATCATCCAATGGATTCCCCACAATGGAAATCAGTGAATCGTAAATGGAGCACCTTTTCTATAGAGAAGCGTAATGTTAGATTAGGGCTTGCAATTGATGGATTCAATCCATTTGGAAATAAGAATAACTTATATAGTTGCTGGCCTGTTATGATTGTTTCGCACAATCTTCCTTCATCCTTGTATATGCGAAATGAGTTCACCATGTTATCAATGATGATTCCAGGAAAAAATGGACAAGGGCATGAAATTGATATCTATTTGCAGCCATTGATTGTAGAGCTGAATGAATTGTGTTCCATCGGAGCAGATTCTTATGATGCAAAGAAGGGGAATAGGTTCTTGATGAAGGCAATTTTGTTATGGGTTATTCAAGATTTTCCAGCTTATGGCCATCTTTCTGGTTGTAGGACTGTAGGAAAGTATGGATGTCCAGTTTGCAGCGAAAAGATAGACTCGATGTGGATAACAAATGGAAAAAAATTTACATATATGGGACACATATGATTCCTAACAGATCTAAAACATCCTTTTAGGTTACAAAAAACATAGTTTAATGGGAAGGAAGAAAAGAGGAGTAGGCCTTATTGAAATGTAGTCTTTCTAATAAGGTAAGTCAAAAGGTACAGAAAGAATGAACGAATATAGCATTCAAATTCATTCGTATGAATGATTGTAGTCATTCTAATTCATTCATATGATTGTAGCCATTCAAATTCATTCATACGTAGGTAACCATTCCAATTCATTCGTACGAATGTACCCATTTTAATTCATTCGTACGAACAACTATAGCTATTCTAATTCATTCGTACGAATGTAGCCATTCTAATTCAGTCGTACGAAGGTAGCCATTCTAATTCATTCGTACGAGCCACTTTAATTTATTCGTATAAATGTAACTATTCTAATTTATTTGTGCGATCAAAGCTAATCTAATTCATTTATACGAAGGTAGCCATTCTAATTCATTTGTACGAGCCATTCTAATTCATTCGTATGAATATAGCAATTCTAATTCATTCGTATGAACGAATATAGTCATTCTAATTCATTCGTACGAAGGTAGCAATTCTAATTCATTCATATGAACCATTCTAATTTATTTATACGAACGAATGTAGTTATTCTAATTCATTCGTACGAATGTAGCCATTCTAATTCATTCATATGAAGGTTGCTATTCTAATTTATTCGTACGAAAGTAGCCATTCTAATTCATTCGTATGAAAGAATATAACCATTCAAATTCATTCATATGAATATAGCCATTCAAATTCATTCGTACGAAGGTAGCCATTCTAATTTATTCGTATGAGCCATTCTAATTCATTCGTACGAATGTACCTATTCAATTCATTTGTACGAATATAGCTATTCTAATTCATTCGTACGAAAGTAGCTATTCTAATTTATTCGTACGAGCCATTCTAATTCATTCTTACGAATATAGCCATTCTAATTTATTCGAACAAACAAATATAGTCATTCTAATTCATTCGTACGAATATAGCTATTCTAATTCATTCGTACGAGTCATTCTAATTCATTCATACGAATGTAGCCATTCTAATTCATTCGTACGAAGGTAGCCATTCTAATTCATTCATACGAGCCACTCTAATTCATTCGTATGAGTGTAGCCATTCTAATTCATTCGTACGAATGAATGTAGCCATTTTAATTTATTCGTTCAAATATAGCCATTTTGATTCTTTGTACGAAGGTAGCTATTCTATTTCATTCATATGAGCTATTCTAATTCATTCATACGAATGTAGCCATTTGAATTCTTTCATACAAACGAATATAGCCATTTTAATTCATTCATACGAAGGTAGCTATTCTAATTCATTCGTACGAATGTAACCATTCTAGTTTATTTGTATGAACGAATGTAGCCATTCTAATTCAATTGTACAAAAGTAGCCATTCTAATTGCTTCGTACGAGCCATTCTAATTCATTCGTACGAATATAGGAAATCTAATTTATTCATACGAACGAATATAGCTATTCGAATTCATTCGTACGAATATAGCCACTCTAATTCATTCGTACGAAGGTAGCCATTCCAAGTCATTCGTACGAGCCATTCTAATTCATTTGTACGAATGTAGTCATTCTATTTCGAACGAATATATCCATTCTAATTCATTTGTATGATTGTACCCATTCCAATCCATTCGTACGAAGGTAGCCATTCTAATTCATTCGTACGAGCTATTCTAATTCATTCATATGAATGTAGCCATTATAATTCATTCGTATGAATCTAGCCATTCTAATTCATTTGAAGGTAGCCATTCTAATTTATTCGTACATAGGTAGTCATTCTAATTCATTCGTACAAGCCATTCTAATTTATTCGTTCAAATATAGCCATTCTAATTCATTCGGACGAACGAATATAGTCATTCTAATTCATTCATACGAATTGTGGGTGCAAATTTTAGCAAGAACCCTACAGATAGCATGACCCACTAGCCCTGCCTAGTGGGCCCATAGAGACTACCGCGAGATCCACTAGCCCTGCCTGGTGGGCCCACGGAGACTACCGCGGGACCCACCAGCCCTGCCTGGTGGGCCCACAGAGACTACCGCGGAACCCACTAGCCCTACCTGGTGGGCCCACAGAGACTACCACGGGACCCACCAACCCTGCCTGGTGGGCCCATGGAGACTATCGCGGGACCCACCAGCCCTGCCTGGTAGGCCCCAGAGACTACCGTGGGACCCACCAGCCCTGCCTGGTGGGCCCACAGAGACTACCGCGGGACCCACCAGCCCTGCTTGGAGGACTCCCAGAGACGACAGCGGGATCCACCAGCCCTGCCTGGAGAATCCCCGGATACGAAGGCAAAAACTACCATTTGCCCCAGTTTTCGTCCGAGGAAATCCTATAAATAGTAGGACCTTCAAATGAAAAAGGGATCTCTCTCTGAAATCTGATTTCAAATCCCTGAACCAGAATCCAGAGCTCTGGAATCCCAGCTTTTCTATCTTCTAAACCTCCTCGATCTTCTTCTTGTCTCTGAAGAGTTCAGAGATACTTAAGTGATACTCGGCCTGTCGACGTCACTCAAAGCAAAGTGTTAGTGAATTCGGGTTGCTCCCTATAGCACGGAGACGTAGGTTTCGGCTGAACTCCGAGATCATACCTTGTGTCAACCTTCTCTGTTTTGCATATCGAGAGTTGTAACTCGCAGTCACTAAGGCATCGACCTTTGATCTACCTTCCAGTCGACAGATCGACCAAAGATCTTCGACTCAGCTTCAAGTAACTGGTGAGGTAAAGTTTTCGGATCGTCACGAAGATTATTCCCCCACAGTTTGGTGCCATCTGTGGTATTTGAGCGAGAAGCCAAGTTCGCTCTACAGCAAGCATTAGATAGGTTGAGCAGACAACCGTTCTAGATAGCCCAAATTCCAAGCCCCTTCGGTTGAGCAGACAACCGTTAGGATACCGGCAATCTTGTTGAATCCTTCGCTCTCTCTAAATGGCGAAGACGAAGCATCAGTATCATCTAGAGGGAAGTAACACATGTCAACCTCGTCCGGAGACTCGTTCAATGAGTCAGCGGCTCAACTTCAGGCAGCCCCTTGCTGTCCCCGAAATGGGGGTTCGTTCAGCGAGTGGAAAATCGGTCGATCGACCGATCGCCCCACCTCTCCGACAGTCAATAGGGAAAACTGCCCCTGCTCCAGCTGAAGATCCTCCATCCCCCTATCAAATCTCGACAGTCGACTTTCAGCTGCTGCAACTGGCCAAGCAGAATGCCACCCTCACAGCTGAAAGGGATGCCCTCAAGAAAGCAGCCTCCGAAGCTGGGATTGCTCTCCCTGTCCCCTCATTCAACGAGAGAGATGATCTGCCACGGCAATCGATCCACTCCGAACCACGAAGGTCAATGGGCACCGCTGCCCTTGAGAGGATTCATCGCAACCCAACCCCCTCTGCTGCTCCATGGAAACAGAGTGTTTGGGATCGTATCGATGATGAGTCCTCTCAATTATCTTCGGGACACAACTGTGCCAGACGAACAACGTCGAAGCCCGACTTGCAAAGAAGGCACCAGATAAAAGGGGTACCCTCAAAGGGCAAAGCTTCTCCATCTCTCCCCCTCCAACATGACGCTGGAATGGATCTCCGTCACCGACTCCATCCGACTACTACTCAAAGGCCATAAGACCTCTCGATATTGCCTCTCGATTTGCACCTTGGTCGAGGGCTTGGGCGTAAAAAGGGGTATTCTTCTGCTAGACCTCTACACCGGAGCTTGTTTCAATCGACCTTTCCAAAAGGGTGGAGAACTCCAACTCTTCCCAAATTCAATTACCTCAAGGGAGATCCGACTCTCCACATACTGGCCTTCAAGCAAGCTTTGACGTCGCATGAGGAAGAGAACAATGTGCTCTGCCGCACCTTCACCGGAAGCCTCGATGAACTATCCCTCGATTGGTACCATAACCTCCGGGCTGGATCCATCACCCAGTTCGGAGTCTTGGCTAACCATTTCGTGCAATATTATCAGCTCAACTTGAAGCCGGAGAAGAAGCTAGACTCCCTCTATAAGCTGAGGATGGGTGGAGACGAGAGTCTTCGCAGCTTCACGCGAAGATTCTGTAATGAGCACGCCGCTCTCTCAGGGCAACATCTGGATGACGAGGCTATCATGTTAGCCTTCCAGAATGCCCTCCATTTCGATTTGCACATCTACAATGATTTCATCCGCAATCCACCCCCTTCCCTGGGATCGATGTTCGATCGAATCCAGAGGGAGATCGAAGTTGAAGACGACCAGGTCGCCCGAAAGGGGTGAGAAACCAAACGGTGACCTGCCGAAAGAGAAGCTCCGAAGTACGCTGCCAAAGCCCACAATGCAGAGGCAGTGATTCCCCCTGCATCTAAGCGATCAAGAAACAACGGACGCAGATCCCCCCTGAAGAAGACTACTTTCACGGATTGGACTCTATTGATCGAGCAGATACTTGACCGAATCCAACATAAAGAGTTCCTCTGAAGGCCTAATCCTCTGCAGCCTGATACCAAAGTCACAACTGATAAAACAGTCTACTGTGATTTCCACCGCAGCCATGGCCATCCTACCGACCGATGCTATCGACTGAGATACCATCTTGAAGATTTGCTATACGAAGGCCATCTCCAAGAGTTCGTCAAGTACGGACAAGATCAATGCCGACCTTCCACGAAGGGGAAAGAGGCTTGCTGGGTTTATCAAATCTCTACCGATCAATCACCTATCACTGTGCATGCCAATGTCTTTGGCATTCACGGATCGCTGCACAACCAGGCATTGACCGGGAAAGAAGTTGATCGGCAAGTACAACGCATCTTCAATATTCGCTCTGCAGCGAACAAGGAAGATATCTGGATCGAGAAACCTGTCAAGGGCTTAACTTGACTGTCCATCATTTCCAATGACTCTGACCTTCAAGGGGTCCATACTCCACATTGGGATCCCCTGGTCCTGAAGCTCATCATTGACGGAAGCACTGTCAATCGCATCCTCATCGACACTGGAAGCTCTATCGATATCAAGTTCTCAAACTGCTTCAAACACCTGGGACACAAATACTCTAGTCTTGAGGTCGTCCCAACGGTGATTACGGGCTTCAATAGGGAGCAGAGTATAACAATGGGCGAATCGAGATTCACCCTCGACCTCAGCCGAGAGACTCGAGTCTCGGTAAGGTTCGCAATCGTCGAAGGGACATCCAACTACAACATCATCCTTGGTCGACCATTCCTCCATCAGATCAATGCGATTTCCTCCTGTGGGTGCAAATTTTGGCAAGAAGTTTGCAAACAGCAGGACCCACCGGCCCTGCCTGATGGACCCACGAAGACAACAGCAGGACCCACCCGCCCTGCCTAGTGGGCCTACGAAGACTATTGCGGGACCCACCGGCCCTGCCTGGTGCGCCTACGAAGACTACCGCGGGACCCACCGGCCCTGCCTGGTGGGCCCACGAAGACTACCTCGGGACCCACCAGCCTTGCCTGGTGGGCCCACGAAGACTACCCCGGGACCCACCGGCCCTGCCTGGTGGGCCCACGAAGACTACCTCGGGGACCCACTGGCCCTGCCTGGTGGGCCCACGAAGACTACCTCGGGACCCACCGGCCCTGCCTAGTGGGCCCATGAAGACTACCTCGAGACCCACCGGCCCTGCTTGGTGGGTCCACGAAGACTTTCGAAGGATCCACCAGCCCTGCCTGTGGAATCCCCAGAGACGACGGTGGGACCCACCAGCCCTGCCTGCGGAATCCCCCAGATACGATAATAGAAACCGCCATTTACCCCCCGGACTTCCCCTCAGAAAATCCTATAAATAGCAGAGCCTTCAGAAGGAGAAGGGATCCGGATCCGGATCCAGATCGAAAATTCCAGAACCAGAACCAGAAGTCTGAAAATATATCAGTGCCATCATCTGATATCTGTTTCAGAAACCAGAGCTCTGGGATTTCCAGCTTCCCATCCTTCAACTCTCCTCGATCTTCTTCTTATCTTTGAAGAGGTCGAAGAGACTTCAGTGACACTCGGCCTGTCGAGGTCACTTCGAGCAAAGAGTTAGTGAATTTGGGTTGCTCCCTATAGCACGGAGACGTAGGCTTCGACTGAACTCCGAGATCAAACATTGTGTCAACTTTCTCTCTGATTGTATCTCTCTCTATTTGCACCTCAGAAGAGTTAACTCAAAGTCACTAAGGCACCAGCCTTCAAGCATATCTTCAAACCAATAGATCGACCAACGATCTTCAATTCCACTTCAATTGACTGGTGAGGCAAAGTCTTCGGATAGGCACGAAGATTTTTCCCCCATAGTTTGGCGCTGTCTGTGGGATCCGTTCAAAAAGCTCAGTTCGCTCTATAACAAGTATCAGATCAGTTGAGCAGACAACCGATCTAGATAACCAAACTTTCCAGCTCCCTCGGTTGAGCGGACAATCGATTGGACACAAGCGATCTGGTTGCTTCCTCCGCTTTCACTAAATGGCGAAGACTCTATCAGGATCATCCAGAGGGAAGTTACTCACAACGACATCAGCTTCGACCCGAGACTCGCTCAATGAGTCGGTGGCTCAACTTCAATCCAACAACCCACTCTTTCTAGACAATCTATCATCGACAACTCCTGTCGATATCCTAAGATTTTCAATTCTGACTCTCCTCCAATCCCTATATTGGGGGTGATATTCGAAATGAAAGGGCTCACCTGAAGACTACAACGAGGTGATAGGCAAAGGTATGTGTTACATATCCATAAAGTCCGAGGCACACTCGCTGCCTCGGTATTCGGTGAAGCCCAAGGAGATAGCCTTGGCACTCGAATGCAAAGTCCGAGCCGTACTCGCTGCCTCGACATTCGGCGAAGCCCAAGGAGACAACCTTGGCACTCAAATGCAAAGTCCGAGGCGCACTCGCTGCCTCGACCTTCGGCAAAGCCCAAGGAGACAACCTTGGCACTCGAATGCAAAGTCCGAGGCGCACTCACTGCCTCGGTATTCGACGAAGCCCAAGGGACAGCCTTGGCACTTGAATGCAAAGTCCGAAGCGCACTCGCCGCATCGATATGCGACAAAGTCCAAGGAGATAGTCTTGGCACTCGAAGACATAGTTCGGAGCGGTCGCCGCCTCTTCAAATTTCATTTCAAATTCTATTCAACCAATACTCCAAGGTTGATCAAACTGCAACAGTACAAAGCTACGTGCCTGAGACGTAGGTTTGACTGAAACGATGCTTCGCCTAAGTCGACCGATACAAGGGCACTACGCTGAATACTCCGAATCATTGGTGTTGCACACACTCCCGTTGTCATGTAAAGACACATGTGCCCATGCCTCACTACAGTTAGATCGGTTTGCATTGTGACACGACCGACTAATCTGCAACAGTACAAAGCTACGTGCCTGAGACGTAGGTTCGAATGAAACGGCGCTTCGCCTAAGTCGACCGATACAAGGGCACTACGTTGAGTACTCTAAATCATTGGTGTTGCACACGCTCCCGTTGTTACGTAAGGACACATGCGCCCATGCCTCACTACAGTTAGATCGTTCGCGTTGCGACATGACCGACCAACCTGCAATAGTACAAAGCTACGTGCCCAACGTAGGTTTGACTGAAATGGCGCTTCGCCTAAGTCCAACCGATACAAAGGTGCTACGCTAAATACTCTAAATTCTAACCTTCATCATTCAAACAAGCCCAAGGAGACAGCCTTGACATTCGAAGACAGTCCGAGGCAGGCTTCGCCTCCTCGGCACCCTACAAATCCCAAGACATCGACATTAACTCAGCCCAAGGAGGCAGCCTCGGTATTCAAAGACAAATTTCGAGTCTGGTTTCCCCACCTTGGCAGGCAAAAAGTCTGAGTTTATTGCCTTGATACTCAAATACATAGTCTGAGGCACCTTCACTGCCTCGGCATATGGCAAAGTCCAAGGAGAAGCCTTGACACTCGAATTAAAAGTTTGAGGTGCTCTGCACCGTCTCGGCACCTAACGAACTTGGAGAGAGAGCTTCGGTGCTCACACACAAAGTCCGAGGCGAACATCGCCTCGGCACTCAGCAAGTCCAAAATCCGAGACCTGCTCTCGATACCCTAGCAAAGCCTAAGCTCTCAGCCCAAACACATCTCGACATAACGATCAAGATCCAGCGTGTTCTGCAGCATTCAACCAACGTCACTCCAGAGGCAAAACATCCCTCAACTTACCAAGTCACTATAAAAGACTTCTACCACTCTTTTACACTCATAAAAGAGAGCATCGCGCGCTCTCATGTTCAGGGAAGACGTGTTTTGGAAGGCCACCACCGATGAGGGGGTGAATCTACAATCTTTCATAGCCAGCATCAACAACGAGATGACTATTGCCCAGAAGTCATGTGATCTTCCGGCCAACCCTCAAACATCTTCGGCCGTTGCGGATCGTCCTAAGATTCAAAAGCCAATTGACCAAGGTACATACGTAGTACCCTACAACTAGGATGGTTGTTGAGGTGTTCGCCCCAACCTACTAGTGTGCAAAGGTATTGCGTTCCGTATCCAAAGGCAGATCATCACAACAACTAGCCCTGGTCTATCAACATACAAAGACATGTGCTCTACGCTCCAAAATTAGTTGAGAGAACGTTGCGGCCCAACTTCTGTCAACTGAGGAGATGGAAGAAGCAATCCTCCAACAACTTTTGGCACTACCAAGTGCCTGAAGGTTCAAAAACTTACAGACGAAGACTCATCAACCATTCAAGGGAAAAGTCTGAGACATGAACCGCAGCATTCGAACAAAGTCCAAACTTAGTCATAGTATTTGGCAGCAAAGTCCGAGACCGACATCTTGGCATTTGATCGAAAGTCCAAGCTTGCAATCTTGGCATGAGGCAGCAAAGTTCGAGACCTGAGTCTCGGCATTCAATCGAAGTCTTCGCTCGTGGCCTCAACACTATTCAGTAGCAAGACATTTGAATTCTATTCAGAACACCCAAACGTTCAATTGCTTTCCTAAGTTAGCAGGCACCAACTACTGTGAGAGGGCTTACAATCACAACATGACGTTCAGTACTACAAATGGTCGATCGATGGTTGATCTTCCGACTACCGTCAACCTTTCGACAATAACTGATCGTCACGACTGATCAGTCAAAACTCTGCCGCCACTTCTTCAAAGTACAACAAATCCATCAATACCCTAGATTGTTACCCGTTAGCAGAAACCGATCGGTTGACATTTGAGCGGGGGTTGCTTATGTCTTCCCACACGTTCGATGCTTGATAAACACCATCACACTGGTACTCACCAATTAAAGATGACCTTGCTCGAATCGAAGAATCATGCTCGCAAGCAATGGACAAGAGTACACACTTTCATTACATGGGGAACCTCTCAAACTTGAAGAGAACGGGAGCATCCACTCGCATGCATTAAAGCTATCAGCCACCCAATTCAACTTGCTGCGAGTACAAATATCATATTCCCAACATCCATTACTTTCATCTCCCCATCAAAACAACATCAATGGTCATGATTCGATCTCATTAATTTGGCCTACAGCACCTACCAACTTTTAGTGGTCCACCTAGATCTCATCCCATGGCCCCCAAAGAATGGTCCCAGCAATGAGATCCCACCAGCACTCCACATCACATGGAGGTGACAAAGCCATGCACTGCCGTCCCGTCAACCCGGATCAAGAGCAGCCCTCTCATGAAGTCACAACCCGTGACTGTACAGTAAAATTTGAGCAGTCACTGTGACGCTTGTGATCCCCCGACCCCGTGACTACAGAACCCATCTCTTCTCTGGCGTCCTAGAAGCACGAGCACTCTCTCCTCTCCGAGCGGCTGTAGGTTGCGGATCCGGCAGCAGCCACCTCTACGCCACCCTCGGCTCCGATCGGCAACGCGCACCCGATCGAGCCCAACTACAGCATCTCCCACCTTCACCGACAACGACAACTCCGTCGCAGATCGATTGCCGGCGACTGATCGGGCAAAACCAACCGATCGAGGTTTCAGCGATCGGTCGCCAGGAAGGGTTTTTCTCCCGATTTAGTACAAAATCACCCGATCGGTGCTTCCGATCGGTCAAATTTGCCCGATCGATTGAATTTGTCCGATCGGTCAAATTCGCCCGATCGGTGGCCAGTCTCGCCCCTCCGACAACAGCCTTTCGTCCTCCACCCGATCGGCCAAAAACCTACTAGATCTGGCGCCAAACACGTGTTTTCGACCGATCGACCAAATCCCAACCGGTTGTTTTTATCTGATCCGTGACCTCCTCCCGATCGGTGATTTGCACCCGATCGGCGACCTTCTCCCGATCGGTGATCTGCACCCGATCGGCGACCTCCTCCCGATCGGCGATCTTCGCCCGATCGGTGACCTCCTCCCAATCGGCAACCTCCTCCCGATCGGTGATTTGCACCCGATCGGTGACCTCTCCCGATCGGTGATCTGCACCCGATCGGCGACCTCCTCACGATCGGCGATTTGCACCCGATCGGCGACCTCCTCCCAATCGGCAACCTCCTCCCGATCGGCGATTTGCACCCGATCGGTGACCTTCTCCAGATCGGTGATCTGCACCCGATCGGCGACCTCCTCACGATCAGCGATTTGCACCCGATCGGCGACCTCCTCCCAATCGGCAATCTCCTCCCGATAGGCAATTTGCACCCGATCGGTGACCTTCTCCCGATCGGTGATCTGCACCCGATCGGCGATTTGCACCCGATCGGTAACTCTCTCCCGATCGGTGATCTGCACCCGATCGACGACCTCCTCCCGATCGGCGATCTGCACCCAATCGGCGACTTCCTCCCGATCGGCGATTTGCACCCGATCGGTGACCTTCTCTCGATCGGTCAATCAAAACCGATCTGTTGATCGGACGATCAGGTGGCGTGCTAATCGGTTTGGAGTGAGATTGCTGCGGTTGGGTGAACAAATGGTCATGTTTCTATCTGGCAATGATGGATGGCTACGATTGGTTTCTCATACCAATCTTCAATTTTAACCAATCTTCAATTCCAACAGCCCTTCTCCAACATCCTCAAATTGCAACAATCATAGGTAGAGGCCATCCTCCCCTCTCCGATCTAATCCATCAGCATTAGAGGCAAACGATCGAGTCCACCGACCCTGGCAGGGGGTCTCTCGTTGACCGAATCAATAGACACCCGATCGGTTAAATTTGACCGATCGGGCAAATACAACAGATCGGGCAAATTTGACAGATCGATCAAATTTGACCAATCGGACAAAATTGACCGATCGGGCAAATTTGACCGATCGGACAAATTCGATCGATCGGTTGAAATTTCTATTAGATCAGGCAAAAAACTGTGCTTTTTGCCCGATCACCTCAAACCCAACCGGTTGAATTTAATCGATCGGTCAAACTGTCCGATCAGACAATTTTGACTGATCGGTCGATTTACTACTAGATATGGCGAAAAATATGGTTTTTTGTCCGATCGCTTCGACCTCGACCGGTTGAACTTAACCGATCGGTCAACTTTGATCGATCGGTCAAGTTCAACCGATCGGTCGAATTTCTACTGGGTCGGGCAAAAAACTTAGTTTTTTGCCCGATCGCTTTGACCTCGACCGGTTGAACTTAACCGATCGGTCAACTTTGACCGATCGATCAAGTTCAACCGATCGGTCGAATTTCTACTGGGTCGGGCAAAAAACTTGGTTTTTTGCCCAATCGCTTCGACCTCGACCGGTTGAACTTAACCGATCGGTCAACTTTGACCGATCGGTCGAATTTCTACTGGATTGGGCAAAAAACTTGGTTTTTTGCCCGATCACTTCGACCTCGACCGGTTGAACTCAACCGATCGGTCAACTTTGACCGATCAGTCCATTAATGCCGTAATTCAAGTTTTCTCTTGCACTCTCCCAGGGGATTGCTACTTTTGCACCAAATCCAAGCCATCCAGGATGACCTTTAGCTAACTTGGAGGGGGTAACTGTGGGTGCAAATTTTGGCAAGAAGTTTGCAAACAGCGGGACCCACCGGCCCTGCCTGGTGGGACCACGAAGAGAACAGTGGGACCCACCGGCCCTGCTTGGTGGGCCCACGAAGACTACGCGGGACCCACCTGCCTGGTGCGCCTACGAAGACTACCGTGGGACCCACCGGCCCTGCCTGGTGGGCCCACGAAGACTACCTCGGGACCCACCGGCCCTACCTGGTGGGCCTACGAAGACTACCGCGAGACCCACCGACCCTGCCTGGTGGGCCCACGAAGACTACCTCGGGACCCACCGGCCCTGCCTGGTGGGCCCATGAAGACTACCTCGAGACCTATCAGTCCTGCCTGGTGGGTCCACGAAGACTTTCGAAGGGTCTACCAGCCCTGCCTGTGGAATCCCCAGAGACGACGGTGGGACCCACCAGCCCTGCCTATGGAATCCCCCAGATACGACAGCAGAAACCGCCATTTACCCCCTGGACTTCCTCTTAGAAAATCCTATAAATAGCAGAGCCTTCAGAAGGAGAAGGGATCCGGATCCAGATCAAAAATTCCAGAACCAGAACCAGAAGTCTGAAAATAGATCAGTGCCATCATCTGATATCTGTTTCAGAAACCAGAGCTCTGGGATTTCCAACTTCCCATCCTTCAACTCTCCTCGATCTTCTTCTTATCTTTGAAGAGGTCGAAGAGACTTCAGTGACACTCGGCCTATCGAGGTCACTTCGAGCAAAGAGTTAGTGAATTCGGGTTGCTCCCTATAGCACGGAGACGTAGGCTTTGGCTGAACTCCGAGATCACACATTGTGTCAACTTTCTCTCTGATTGTATCTCTCTCTATTCGCACCTCAGAAGAGTTAACTCAAAGTCATTAAGGCACCAGCCTTCAAGCATATCTTCAAACCAATAGATCGACCAACGATCTTCAATTCCACTTCAATTGGCTGGTGAGGCGAAGTCTTCGGATCGGCACGAAGATTTTTCCCCCACACCTCCTCCTACCATCAACTCCTCAAATTTGCAATGGGGGAGGGTATTATTTGCATTCGAGGAGATCAACAAACTGGGCGATCCTGCGAAGCAGCTGCTGTAAGAACAGATCGTAAAATAAATCTCGCTCCCCCAAAGCGACCAAGAGATGAAGCTGGTCCTTCTTCAAAGTAGCAACCAAAGGAGATCCCACTGTCCGAACCTCCACCGATCGAGTGGGAGACTTCACCTTCAATCGAAGAAATCAATCCAATCAACATCAGCAGTGAAGATCTTTCTCGGGAAACCTTCATCGGTACTAGTCTCAGCGACGCAGTAGCACGAGACATGGTATCGTTCCTTCAATCCAACATCGACGTCTTCGCCTGGTGCTTTGAAGATATGCCTGGGATCAACCCAGATGACGCGTGTCATCGACTCACAATCAAAGAAGGAGTGAAGCCCATCAAGCAAAAACCACACACAATCCGACCAAAAAGACAAGTCGCTGTTCAAGAGGAGATCAGTAAGTTACTCGCAGCAGGCTTCATTCGTGAAGTGGAGTATCCTACTTGGATCTCCAATATAGTTGTTGTCTCAAAGAAAAATGGGAAGGTCAGAGTGTGTATCGACTTCACCAAACTCAACGAGGCTTGTCCCAAAGATCCCTTCCCAATGCTAAGAATAGATAGGCTCGTCAATGCCACTGCTGGCCACGAGCTCCTATCTTTCATGGACGAATACTCAGGGTATAATCAGATTCCACTACATTTGGACGATCGGGAGAAGACGTGCTTTGTGACTGACCGAGGTCTTTACTGCTACAACGTAATGCCCTTCGGCCTCAAGAATGCTGGATCAACCTATCAAAGGCTAGTCACAATGATGTTCGAAGATCAAATCGGACGCAACATCGAAGTTTATATCGATGATCTCCTCACCAAAAGTTCCAATCGTGAGAGCCACCTCTCTGATCTGGCGGAAACATTTCAAATCCTTCGAAAGTGCCGCATGAAGCTTAACCCAGCTAAATGTGCCTTCGGTGTTCAATCGGGCAAGTTCCTGGGACACCTTGTGACCAGAAGAGGAATTGAAGCCAACCCCGATCAAATTCGAGCCATCCTCGATATGCCATCGCCTACCAATCGAAAGGAAGTGCAACGCCTCAACGGAAGTGTTGGGGAAAATCTTCGTGCCGACCCGAAGACCTCGCCTCACCAGTCAATTGAAGTTGAAGTTGAAGAGCGTTGTTCGATCTGTCGTTTGGAGTTGGAGCTCACAAGATGCAAACAGAGAAAATTGGACACGAGAGATGTGATCTCGGAGTTCAGCCGAAGCCTACGTCTCCGTGCTATAGGGAGCAACCCGAATTCACTAATACTTTGATCAAAGTGACCTCGACAGGCCGAGTGTCACTGAAGTCTCTCTGATCTCTTCGAGGACAAGAAGAAGATCAAGAAGAGTTGAAGGTTGAGAGGGTTGGAACTTCTAAATCTCTAATTTCTGAAATCAGATATCAGATGATGATAGCACAGGACTTTCTTTCTGGATTTTCTTTCTCAGATCGGATCCTTTTACATTCGAAAGCTCTGCTATTTATAGGATTCCTGGGGAGAGATTCCAGGATAAATGGCGGTTTCTGCTGCAGCATCTGGGGATCCTCCAGGTAAAGCTGGTGGGCCCCGTTGCTATCTCCTGGGGGATTCCACAGGCTCTTGGACCCACCAGGCAAGGCTGGTTGGACCCACCAGGCAGGGCTGGTGGGTCCCGCTGTAGTCTTTGTGGGCCCACCAGGCAGGGCCGGTGGGTCCCGCTGTAGTCTTCGTGGGCCCACTAGGCAAGGCCGGTGGGTCCCGCTGTAGTCTTCGTTGGCCCACCAGGCAGGGCCGGTGGGTCCCGCTGTAGTCTTCGTGGGCCCACCAAGCAGGGCCGGTGGGTCCCGCTGTAGTCTTCGTGGGCCCACCAGGCAGGGCCGGTGGGTCCCGCTGTTTGCAGACTTCTTGCCAAAATTTGCACCCCAGTTACCCCCTCCAAGTTAGCTAAGAGGTCCACTCGAACCCTTCACAGAAGATCGGGGTCGGTCAGGGCAGAGCTTCTCTCTCTAGATTCTGGGTGGTGGTGGTGGTGATTGCCATGGGGGATCCCCTCAAGGGGGGCTCCTCCTCACCTTCTTCTCCCGGAGATGGGGGACAGGATCTTGGAGCTTTTGAGAGGGAGGAACGGCTGGCGCTTGAGGCGGAATTCCTTCCTCCTCGAGCTCCGATTTTAGAGGAGTTCATCTCGAGGGGTTATCGATCTGTGCGAGGTCGTGCATGCTCCAGATCTGGCGGTTTGGGTGTTCGAAGTCCAGATCTAGCTTCTGGAATTCCGAGAACCAGATTTGCTGCACTTGGGGCTGATCTAGAGGGCATCAGTGCTGAATCCGGTGCTGCAAAGGAGGGTATTGCTGCTGCTAGAGGTCAGAATGGAGTGGGACATTGTTCAGATCCCAGATCTGGCGGCTCAGATCCCAGATCTGGTGGTTCGGCACCAAGATCTGGTGGTTCAGAGGCAAGATCTGGTGATTCAGATCCCAGATCTGGTGCGGACGGCACTTCTCCAGCTCAAGATCGAGATGGCAGGGGATCAGGAAACATTGCTGAGGAAGAAGATGCTGTTCAAGAGGGCATCCGTGCCATTGGTGCTTCACAGAAGGGCCTCGGATCTGTTTCTGCTGCTGCTGGAGGTCATGGATTGGGTGAAGAGCCCAGATCTGGTGGCGAATCAGATCCCAGACTTGGTGCGATTGATGCAGCATCTTCTTCCTCCCGTGGTAATGGGAGATCGGAGCAGAGCTCGGGTTCTCCAGGAAATCAGACGGCTGGTGGTTCCGGAGCTGGTGAACCGGTAGGTGCTGAGGCCCGTTCTGGTGGAAATTCTGTTGGTGTTCTGCCGTTGGGTGTTGGGGCTGCTGCACCTAAATCTACTGCAGGGTCGGGTGGAATTCATCATGACTTGGAGGGTGCTTGTTTCCCCCCTCCTCTTCTTTATTCCCCGCACAGCCCTCGAACTATTTCAGTAGGTTCGGGCGATGGGGCTGCTGCCCCACAGATCCGTAAATCTTATGCAGCAGTTGCTGCTGATCAGGTGTTTGTGGAATTGCCTCAGTCATCTGCAGATGAGTCCATTGCAGAAATTCATACAGTTATGGGGCCAGGTGCACCTCAGGTGTCTGTCGGAGTGCCTGAACCACGAAGGAATGAGGGGGTTGGGGAGAGGGCAGCAGGTTATGTCTGGAATGGTCCTCGTCTTCTGACTGCTTTGACTCCCTACGATTACAAGCTCACTTTTATTGAACCAACAGTGATCGATGGGAAGAAAATTGCAGTATGCCCTCAGGAAGAGCTAGCTAAAACGGAAAGCTTCTGGGCCAACGCGTTAGTGGGTTTTGTCTTGGGGCGACGACCCTTCTTCCCTCACCTAAAGGCGTCGGTGTTGAGGCTGTGGAAACCGAAAGGGGGTATGGAGATGTATTCTCGAGAAAATGGTATTTTTCTATTCAGATTCACGGAGCCTGAAGATTGTTCGAGGATCTTAGCTGGCGGTCCGTGGCATTTTCTAGGGCGACCTTTTGTGCTTAAGAAGTGGACGAGTGACACTCGGTATGACAGGGCGATGCTCACTCATATACCTGTCTGGGTCAGATTCCCCAGTCTCCCAGATACATTGTGGTCGTTTGATGCCCTAAGTAGGATGGGCAGTATTTTGGGTAGACCGGTTGGTATGGACGGCCCCACAGCTGCAGCGGTTGCTCATAAGGAAGGGGGTAGGATGAACTATGCGAGGATATGTGTGGAGATTGATGTGGAGGATGACCTTAGGTTTGATGTTGAAGCTCGGAATGATGCGGGCACCTTTGCCTCTGTGCAACCTGTGTCTTATGACTGGAAACCTACCCGATGTAGAGCGTGTAAGTCTTTTGATCACAATGAAAATGATTGTGTGTCACACCCGAAGATCTCAGACAAGTGGAAGACTGCTCAAGGGCCTAGGATTAATCCTGGTAAGAAACATTGGGTGCCAAAGGATAAATCTCCTTTAGACACCGATGCTTGGATGCAAGTAGGCCCTAAGCATAAAGCTTCGGCTAAGGCAATGGCTGCAAAATCTGGAACCGCAGATTTTGGTTCCAGTTCCAAGATAGGGAGCGCCTCTCGATTTGCAGTTTTGGCAAATCAGGAAGGGGATCTTGAAGGAGAGCCGTGTGCTGTAGTAGGGTCTCAATCAGCTAAATTTGTTGATGCTGTAACTGTGATTGGTGCAGTGGAGGTTGGAGCTCCTGATGGTACGCACGGTGTGGATGGTGTTAGTGCAGTGGCTTATGCTGGTTCAGCAGGGTGCGAGGCTGTAACAGTTACTTTGCAGCATGTAATTGCAGCAGAAGGGATTGCAGCTGTAGATGTTACGCAACGTTCTGGTGGTGCTGCAAATCCTATTGCAGCAGATCGCGTAACAGAGGCAGTTACTGCTGTTACGCAAGCAACTGATTCCAATGTTACACGACCTGTGGCTGTTGCAGGGCATGAGGCTGATGATGTTACGCTTGGTGATACAGGTGCAGCAGAAAGGATTGCAGCTGTAGATGTTACGCAATACTCTGGTGGTGCTGCTAAACCTATGGCAGCAGATCGCGTAACAGTGGCAGTTATGGAAGCCAATGTTACACGACCTGTGGGTGATGCAGGGCATGAGGCTGATGATGTTACGCTTGGTGACACTGTGGTTGTTGCTGGAAGCACTGCAGTGGGTGGTGTTACGCAACCGGATGGTGCTGTTACACCAGTGATTGCTGATGTTACGCTAACAACTGCAGGGGCTGCTTCTCGAACTGAGAGTGTAGCCAGCGAGGGTGAGAGACCGATTGTCTTAGCTCTTGCCAGGGGGAGTGGGGCTGTAATTGGAGGCGCTCCGAGGCATTCTGGCCGGCGTTTCAATCGAGAAGGAAGTCCTAGATTATCTATTCCTTCTCTTGAACGGGCCCATCGAAAGGCTGTGGCTAAAGGTGCAGCGGGGCTATCTGGTGAGCAGATGGCAGGTATCATGCAGCACTTCAGTGATGAGGGTGGGGAATACCCAGTTCGAGCAGAGGAAGATACTTCAGATTCCTTTGCTCAATACAGGAAGCTACCCCCCCATCTTGCCAACCGTCCTGCTGTCCTCACTATGCCTAATCCAGCGATCGAATCGACGTCCCGAGCCAAAGAATCTTGGCCTAAGGGTCAGTCTGATAGGGTTACAAGGAGTAGGGGGGCTAGTTGATGTTGTCCGGGGGTTGCTGTCGCTGCTCCTTGGAGATTGTTGGTTTTTGTCTTAGCCTTGTGTGGTATGTTTTTCCTCTAGTCCGGGGACTACCTTGTCGGTCTGCTCCCCGTGCGATGAGGTAGGGTCTTGTTGTTGTTTGGCCCTATTTGACCTAGTTCCTGCTTACTCACTCAGAGTTAAGCCGAGTCCTGTAACTGCCTTTCTTTTTCAGTAATAAATTCGTTTTTTACCTCTCAAAAAAAGTTAGCTAAGAGGCTTCCTTGGCTGGCTTGGATTCGTGGTGCAAAGCTAACGACCCCCTGTTACACGCAGAGGAGCTTTGTCGAGTGTTAATGTTTGAAAATAATATTTTCATCGGCCAACTTCAGACTGATCGGTCATAATTGACCGATCGGTCAATTTTGACCGATCGGTCAATTTTGACCGATCGGTCAATTTTGACCGATCGGTCAATTTTGACCGATCGGTTGAATTTGACCGATCGATTAAATTCAACCGGTCAAGGTTGGAGTGATCGGTCAGAAAATACAGTTTTCTGACCGATCCAGTAGAAATTTTAACCGATCGGTTGAATTTGACCGATCGGTCAATTTTGACCGATCGATTAATTTCAACCGGTCGAGGTTGGAGTGACAGTTTTCTGACCGATCCAGTAGAAATTCGACCGATCGGTTGATTTTGACCGATCGGTTATTTTTGACCAATCGGTTAATTTCAACCGGTCGAGGTTGGAGTGATCGGTCAGAAAACACAGTTTTCTGACCGATCCAGTAGAAATTCGACCGATCGGTTGATTTTGACCGATCGGTCATTTTTAACCGATCGGTTAAAATCAGCCAGTCAGGGTTCGAGCGATCGGGTAAAAACCTAAGTTTTTTGCCCGATCCAGTAGAAAATTGACCGATCGGTTGGTTTTGACCGATCCAGTAGAAAATTGACCGATCGGTTGGTTTTGACCGATCGGTCAAGTTTTGATCGATCGGTAAAAATCAGCCTGTCAAGGTTTGGGTGATCGGGCAAAAAACCAAGTTTTTTGCACGATCTAGTAGAAAATTGACCGATTGGTTGGTTTTGACCTATCGGTCAAGTTTGACCGATCGGTAAAAATCAGCCGGTCAAGGTTTGGGTGATCGGGCAAAAAACCAAGTTTTTTGCCCGATCCAGTAGAAAATTGACCGATCGGTTGGTTTTGACAGATCGGTCAAGTTTGACCGATCGGTAAAAATCAGCCGGTCAAGGTTTGGGTGATCAGGCAAAAAACTAAGTTTTTTGCCCAATCCAGTAGAAAATTGACCGATCGGTTGGTTTTGACCGATCGATCAAGTTTGACCGATCGGTAAAAATCAGCCGGTCAAGGTTTGGGTGATCGGGCAAAAAACCAAGTTTTTTGCCCGATCCAGTAGAAAATTGACCGATCGGTTGGTTTTGACCGATCGGTCAAGTTTGACCGATCGGTAAAAATCAGCCGGTCAAGGTTTGGGTGATCGGGCAAAAAACTAAGTTTTTTGTCCGATCCAGTAGAAAATTGACTGATCGGTTGGTTTTGACCGATCGGTCAAGTTTGATCGATCGGTCAAATTTGATAGCTCGGTTAAAATCAGCTGGTGAAGTTGAAGTTTTGAACCTGCCCTTCAGAGAAGGTAGTATAGCTTGTTCTTCGTCTTTGGGCAAAGTTCTGAACATTGATGGAGTTTGATTTTTTCTATTTTTTGAATCTTCGGTTTGCCTGAGGTATTGAACCGGCGGTCCGGTTCACTCGGACCGGTGGTCTGACGTTTCGTCTGGTCCTGACTGTTCGCCTAGTTTTGCGCTTGCTACGGATAGATGCCACGTGTACCTGAAAAAACATGTGATTTGATATGGTGATGACACATGTCATCTCGATTTGTGCGCCTAATTCCCTCAGAATACTTAAGCTTCTCTGGCTGTCATTTTCGCCTCACGCTTTCAAAATTTTTCGAAGTCCAGACTCTTTTGCTCCCGATTTCTTGTTTTCTGCTCTCGCTTGATCGGTCAAATGGCCTCCTCCGGAAACTCGAAGAAGATGGTCGCGGTCCCCTCGAAGAGGAAGGGGAAGGAGATTGCTGAAGAATCATCCCCCCCCAAAGGTCGTGGTAAGGGCAAGGCGGTGCTGGTGGAGTTGGGCCAACTGGGCAAAAGACATCAGGGGGTTGGATTTGCTTCCGCTCCATCAAGGCCGGAGCACATCCCCAAGGCAAAATTTGTCTTGGGCCCCTTGCTGCCATTGACTGAAGAGCCTGCCTATGTATACAACACGGGTGGCGAGCTCACCGACAAGAAGAGGGCGAAGTGGCAAAGGCTGTTGGCATGCTTCTCAGAAGGGAAGATCCGGCCTTCGCTGTTTGGGATTCAAGCTGGCTTTGGCATCGACAAGCAGACTGTGTTTGTGAACGTTGCCAGCAATGAACAGGTGATGGGGACTGTGGTCTCCGTGGGTCAGCTGAACTGCGGACTTCGCCTTCCGCTACTGCCGTTTGCCGCGAGGTTGCTAAACACCTCCGGCCTTTGCCCAGGACAGATCACCGGCAACGCCTGGAGGATAATCTACGCCTTCTGCCGCGTAGAGTCCGATTTTCAGAAGGAGCTGAGGGAGTGCTACTCCAGTATTCCAGATAACGAAGAGACCCGGATTGAATTAGGTTACTTCTTCTTCCACTACCGATGGGCTTCGAGGAAAGATAGCCCTTTCTTTAACCTCACAGGGGTTTCCGCTCTACGCCCCCTCACCGACACAGTTGCCTCCGACAAGCTGTATACGGAGTGGCCGCTCTCAGTGGCTGGTGCTTGGACGCCACTTTCAGTGCCAGAGACTCCTCGTGTTGAGGTTAACAAGGAGATCAAAATGTACTACGCAGAAGGAGAGTTGGCATGGCCTTCGGAGAGGGTTGGAGCCATTGATAACCTGTTCCTCGAGTTGACCTGCGGCACCAGGTCATGGAAACAGTTTTCAAACTGCCTAGTAAGGTATGGAAAAGCTAATCTCCTTCACCGATCGCAGGCCAGATACAAAGACAATGAGGTCTTGTACTCAGACTATGAGGAGGATCCTCAGTCTGGCAAGATTATCAGAAAGATTAGAACTGAGAAGAAGGCCTACGGTGCAAGGCGCCGGTTGCCCACCTCTGAGGAGAAGCTGGTGATTCAGAGGGGCCCAGCGAAGAAGAAAAGGAAAATCCTCGTCAAGCAGAATGAAGAAGAGGATCAAGAAAAGAAGGATGAAGATGAAGAAGAAGAGGAAGAAAAGAAGAAGGAAGACGAGGAAGAAGAAGAAGAAGAAACTAAAAATGGTAGCAACGGCAACGGTGGTGACGATGAAGAAGAGGAAGATGGGGGTGGTAAGGATGATCTTCCTCCCACCCCCACTGGTGGAGATGATGGAAGCGGGGGTGGTGAGGAAGAAATTCCTCCCACCCCCATTGGTGATGACCAAGGACAGGGGGGTGGTGGGGATGAACTTCCTCCCACCCCCACTGGTGGTGCCGAAGAGGAGGATTCTCTTCCTATCCCCATCGACGAGGCTAAGGCCCGTCGAATGGAGGGAGTCATGGATGTGGAGGGCGAAGGCCACAAGGTGGTTCCCGCCTACCACTTTGATGATTTGAAGAAGCGCCCGGTGCGTTTCAAAATCAAGTTCTCAGGGAGTGGTGGGGTTGGAAGCAACCCCACACCCCTCGACCAAATTCCTCCAGTCACTCCCCGCATCGAAGGAGCAACTACAAGCGGGGGTCTGGAGGTTGAACAACCCCCACCCCTCTCACATACTCTCTCTCTCTGGCTGAGGAGATGGCAGCCCTTGTGGCTGGGCTCAAGCAGCCACAAGGTGAAGGGGGGATCTCGTCTCTTCAGGACATTCCTTCTCCAGCACACCTGAAAAGAGGAAGTCGCGTGGGTGATGAGACTCCTCAACCCCAACCGGAGCCCACCCCCATCAAGGAGAAGTCTACCCCCAAGGGTAAGAGCTCCAACCGCGGGAAGGGCAAGGCGCCTCAAGTCAATGTCTCAGGTATCCTCCCTAGATTCTACTTCTGATCATATTGCCTTTGAAGTTTGAAAATATTCTAACTCTTTTGAACTTTTGTTCGATTTGTAGGGACTCCTACGGGCATGACTTTGCTTTTGAAAGATTTGGGTGAGGTTGACATCAACCACCCAACTTCTGTGATCCGGAAGCTCTGCAACCTTCCGGGGGCCCCGATCGAGAAAGCCTTTCATAGGCTCGAGGTGGTGGTAAGTGCATCAGCTTGAATTGTCTTTCGAATTGAATCCTCTGATGTACCTCTATCATTTCTTGTTTGTTCGCAGAACTCGGCGGTTCTGAAATTCGGCACGAAGCTTTTCAAGAAGTATGGAGAGCGAGAGGCTTCATCTGAAGTCTCCCGCCTAACTGCTGAACTGCAAGCTGCCCAAGAGGAAAAAGATAAGCTAAGGGAGCTTCTAACCTCCAAGAAGGAGGCCTTGAAGGCCAAGATCGAGGCCCTTCGCAAGGAAAAATTGGAGAGCCAGGGGTGGAAAAATGGTTATAAAGCTCGGGGTCACGAGCTTGAAGAGTTGAGGAATCGATTCTTCAGGATCGAGAACTTGGGCTTCGATCGTGTGGCTCGAATAAAGGAGCTGGAGGCTCAACTTGCTGCGAAGGATGACGCTTCAGCTGCTAAGGAGGAGACCCTCAAGAAGGAGTTGGAGCATGCGCAGACCGAGTGCAAGAGCTACAGGGAAACAGCCGAGAAGGCGGTTGAGGCACTCAGGGTCCATGCCAGTAGTGTTCGATCTTCCAAGGCATCGATTGCGAGCAAAGCTCGCGGTGGATCCGAAGGAGAGAAGTCGCGCGCTCCCAGTGTGGCTAAACCCTGATGTACTTCTTCTTTCTTCTTTGTTGTTGCACTTGTAAACTCTTGATATATATCAGTCCATTCCTGTACTTGGCAAATTTTTGATAATAGAAATCTTTTTGGTGTTTGAAAATTGAATGTCTCTGGTATTGAATTCTTTGAATGTTGAGTTCTGGAATGCTATTGGAATGATTGAATATTCATACACTTGAAAATAAGGGGTCGAGTCGCAACTCAATCACCCGAATGTGTTAAGTAACTTGAAAATTGAAGGTTATTGCAATGCACAACTTGAAATCGTTAACATTTATATGTGAGGGGTTGAGTCGCAACGCAAGTACCCAAACCTGTTAGACGATATTGAATTTGAAATTGAAAGCTATTTAACATTTGTAAGTAAGGGGTAGTATCGCAACACAAAACTCCCAAACATGTTAAATAGACATAGTAATTTGAAGGTTGTGTTATAGCACAACCCGAAACCGTTTAACATTTGCCCGTAAGGGGTTGAGTCGCAACTCAAACACCCAAACTTGTTAAACGACCTGGTAATTTGAATGTAGACGATTTGGAACTGCTTCAGAACTTGAATTGAAAAGCTGAACATTTGCACACTTGAACATTCGAAAGAGAACCTTTTATTCATCATGGTATTTACATCATGGATAGAATAATTTGAGGTGTCTAGAATTCCAAGCTTGTGGCAATCTATCTCCTTCTGGTGAGATCAGTCTATAAGAGCCTTTGCCTCCTACGGATTCGACGATATATGGACCTTCCCAGTTGGGAGCAAGTTTCCCACTGCTGTGTTCTTTGGTGTTGTAGAAAACTGCTCTGAGAACAAGGCTGACCACTGGGAACTGTCTCTTATAGACCTTCTCATCGTAGGCTTGTTTGATCTTCTGCTGATACTTGGCCATACGAAGGGAGGCTTGGTCTCATAGTTCTTCAGAGAAGTCCAGATCATTGACTCGAAGCTCTTTATTGATCCCTTCTTCAATTGCCCTGGTCTTGAGGGTATTTGATATGTTTTCTGTTGGGAGTACTGCTTCCGATCCATATGTCAGACGAAAGGGTGAGAACCCTGTTGACCTTCTCGGGGTTGTGCGATACCCCCAAAGAACTTCAGGTAGGACTTGTTCCCATAATCCCTTCTTGTCATTGAGCTTCTTTTTGAGTATACCAAGAATGGCTCTATTGGATGCTTCAGCTTGACCATTGCACTGAGGATATCTTGGAGTTGAATAGAAGAGTTTGATCCTATTGTTCAGGCAGAACTCTCGGAACATGTCGGAGTCAAATTGAGCTCCATTGTCAGCAACAAGAACTTGAGGTGTACCAAACCTTGAGAAGATGTTGTGTCGGATGAATTTGATCACTTCATTATCGGTCTCTCGGAAGAGGGGCACAGCTTCAACCCATTTGGTGAAGTAATCCGTGGCCAGCAGTAGATACTTCTTCTTGCTTGGAGTTGGTGGGAAAGGACCCAAGAAGTCCAAGCCCCACTGATGGAAAGGCCAGGGACTTGATAGTTGATGGAGTTCATCTGCAGGGAGATGGATGGCACGGGCATGTCGCTGGCAAGGCTCGCACCTTTGAACAACTTGTTGAGCATCCCTTGCCATTGTCGGCCAGTAGTAACCTTGTAACTTCGTCTTGGATTCAAGAGATCTTCCTCCCGAATGATTTCCACAAGCTCCAGAGTGGATATCAATCAGGATTGCCTTTGCTTGTTCGGGACCAATACACTTGAGCATCACCCCATTGTGAGATTTGAAGTATAGATCTTCTCCTTGAATGGTATAGCATGGGAGTTTCCTTTGAAGTCTTCGAGATTGATTTGGATCTTCGGGTATTTCACCATGTTTGAAGAAGTTGATGATTGGTTGCCTCCAATCCTCAAACTCACTTGTGGTGGTAAGGTTCAATACCAGTTGACCTCCACCCCCAGATCTCTTTGTAGTAGCAATGATCTGTTGTTCGGGGGTGGTCTTGGGCACTTCCTGATAATCAATTTGTATTTGCCTTCCTCCGAGTGAGTCTCCAAGAACGGAGGCAGCATTGGCCAAGGCATCTGCTTCACGATTCTCTGCCCTTGGAATTTGAACGAATTCAGTATTTATAAAGCGTTGTTGAAGACGTTGTACTAAGGCCAAGTAGAGTCGCATTCTTTCTTCACGAGCTGTGTACTCTCCATTGATTTGCCTTATGATCAACTGGGAGTCGCTGTAGACGATGATTCGATCTACTCCCAGGGATTCCGCCATTTCGAGTCCGGAAATGAGTGCTTCGTATTCGGCTTCGTTGTTGGTGGCATTAAACCCGAGGAGAGTGGCTTTCTGTAGATGATCAAGTTCGGGGGATACTAAGACTATCCCAGTTCCCGAACCGATCGAACTTGAAGCTCCATCAGTATAAAGCTTCCAGGGAGGAGTTGTGGCAATAGCCTCGAGGCTTGGATCGGTTTTCGTTGCAAAATTTATCAGAGGATTAGCCTCATCTTCCAAGCGCATGTCGATATCTTCTTCCCAAGAGATGGGGTCTTCAACTGGAAAGTCAGGTAGAAAATCAGCAATGGCCTGACCTTTGACGAAAGTGCGATATTCGAATTGAATCCCCAGAGAGCTCATTTCGATCACCCATTTGGTCATTCGACCAGCTCTACCAGCTTTGTCAACATTATCTTTGAGTGGATGTTCTGAAATGACAGTGATCTGATGAGAGACGAAGTAGGGTTGGAGGCGACGTGATGCAGTGAGCAAGGCCAGGATGACCTTCTCAGTTTTTGAGTAACGAGTCTTAGCCGGAAGAAGAGTATGGCTGATGTAGTAGACTGGATGCTCGATGCCTTCTCTTCTGCTGACTAGGATCGCACTGATTGCTTGATCGGTCACGGCGAGATAGAGCCATAAATCTTCTTTAAGAAGAGGAGCCTTCAGGATAGGAGCTTGCACCAGATATTTCTTGATGCCTTGAAAAGCTTCTTCACAAGTTGAACTCCACCCTGAAGTATCCGCCTTTAGTAATTTGTCGAAAAGAGGCTTACATTTGTCGGAAGACTTTGAGATGAACCGATTGAGGGCAACAAGTCTTCCAGTGAGACGTTGTACTTCTTTTCGATTGGTAGGTGATGGCATGTCGAGGATGGCTCGAATTTGGTCGGGATTAGCTTCAATGCCCCTCCTGGTCACAAGATGACCCAGGAATTTGCCCGATTGAACTCCGAAAGCACACTTGGCCGGATTGAGTTTCATGCGATACTTTCAGAGGACTTGAAAGGTTTCCGCCAGATCGGATAGATGCTTTCCTCTACTGGAGCTCTTGGTAAGGAGATCATCGACGTATACTTCAACGTTGCGACCGATCTGATCTTCGAACATCTTTGTGACCAGTCTTTGATAAGTGGAACCAGCATTTTTGAGGCCGAATGGCATTACGTTGTAGCAATAGAGACCTCTGCTAGTCACAAAGCATGTCTTCTCTTGATCATCAGAGTGAAGTGGAATTTGATTGTACCCAGAGTACCCATCCATAAAAGACAATAGCTCGTGGCCAGCAGTGGCATCGACGAGTCTACCTATCCTTGGCATGGGGAATGGATCTTTGGGACAAGCTTTGTTGAGATTGGTAAAATCGATGCACACTCTGACCTTCCCGTTCTTTTTTGGAACAGCAACTATATTAGAGATCCAAGTAGGATACTCTACTTCACGAATGAATCCTGCTGCGAGTAGCTTGCTGATCACTTCTTGAACGGCAATTTGTAGTTCTGGTCGGATGGTCCGTGGCTTTTGCTTAACAGGCTTCACTTCTTCTTTGATCGCAAGTCAGTGACAAGCGTCATCTGGATTGATACCAGGCATGTCTTCGAAACACCAAGCGAAGACGTCGATATTGGACTGGAGGAAGGATACCATGTCTCGCGCTTCTGCATCGCTAAGACCGGTACCGATAATTGTTTATCGAGGGAGATCTCCACTGCCGATATTGATAGGGATAATTTCTTCAATTGAAGGTGAGGCTTCCCATTCGACTGGTGGGGGTTCGATCAGTGGAATCTCCTTTGATTGCTATTTCGAAGAGGGACCAGCTTCATCTCGTGGCCGCTTTAGAGGAGCAAGATTGATCTTACGATCTGTTTTAGCCGCGGCAGCCTCACAAGACCTCCCAGCTTGCTGATCACCTCGAATACAGACAATGCCCTCTCCCATTGCAAACTTGAGGAGTTGATGGTAAGAAGAGGAAATGACATTGATCTGGTGGAGGAATGGTCGCCCTAGAATGGCGTTGTAGCTGGACACTCCTTCGACAATTGCAAACCTCACCGAGACTCGAGTCTCTTGGCTAAGGTCTAAAGTGAATCTCGATTCGCCCACCGTAATGCTTTGCTCACCGTTGAAGCCAGTGATCACAGTCGGGACGACGTCGAGGCTTGAGTACATATGTCCCAGACATTTGAAACAGTCTGAGAACATAATATCGATGGAGCTCCCTGTGTCGATGAGGATTCGATTGACGGTGCTTCCATCGATGAGGAGTTTCAAGACCAGGGGGTCTCGATGGGGAGTATGGACTCCTTGAAGATCGGAGTCGTTGAAAACAATAGATGGCCAAGCCAAACCTTCGATAGGTTTCTCGATCCAGGTATCCTCCTTGTTCGCAGCAGAACGAACGTGGAAGATGCGTCGAACTTGCCGATCCACTTCCGTCCTGGTCAAGGTTTGATTGTGCAATGTTCCATGAATACCAAAGACATTGGCATTCACAGAGATAGGTTGCCGGTTGGAGGAGATTTGATGGATCCAACATGCTTCTTTCCCCTTTGCAGAGGCTCGACGTTGATCCTGTCCGCCTTTGACGAACTCTTGAAGATGGCCTTCTCGCAATAAGTCTTCAAGATGGAATTTCAGCCGATAGCACCGATCGGTGGAATGGCCATGACTTCGGTGGAAGTCGCAGTAGACCGTTTTGTCAGCAGTAAATTTTGAGTTTGGCTGAAGAGGATTGGGCCTTCGAAGGAACTCCTCATGTTGAATGCGGTCGAGTATCTGCTCGATTGGTAAATTCCACTCGGTGAACGTGGTCTTCGTAGGAGATCGACGTCCATCATTCTTTGGCCGTTTGTTGACTGGGGGAGCTGCTGCCTCAGCGTTGTGAGCTTTGGTAGCATACTTCGAAGCTTCTCTTTCCGAGGGCCTTCGCTTCGACTCTCTCCCTTTTCGGGCTACTTGATCATCTTCAACCTCAATATCTCTCTGGATCCGATCAAACATAGAACCCAGAGAAGGAGGGGGATTACGAATAAAGTCGTTGTAGATGTGTAGATCGAATCGAAGGGCGTTCTGGAAAGCCAACATGATGGCTTCATCATCCAGATGTCTTCCAGAGAGGGCAGCATGCTCGTTGCGAAATCTCCTGGTGAAATTGCGGAGAGTTTCATCAGCACCCATCCTCAGCCGATATAGGGAGTCGAGTTTCTTTTCCGGCTTCAGATTGAGTTGATAATGCTGCACGAAAAGGTTAGCCAAAACACTGAACTGAGTGATGGACCCAGCTCGGAGATTATGATACCAATCAAGTGATGGCTCATCGAGACTCCCGGTAAAAGTGCGACAAAGCACGTTGTTCTCTTCTTCGTGCGGTGTCAAAGCTTGCTTGAAGGCACGTATATGGAGAGTTGGATCTCCTTTGACGCAGTTGAATTTGGGGAGGATAGGAGTTCTCCATCCCCTTGGAAATGTTGACTCGAAGAGGCTTCGATGGAGAGGCCCGGCAGAAGAATAACCGTCCCTACGACCATGTCCTCGACCTAGAGGTGGGTCAAGAGGCAAAATCGCAAGGTCTTGCTCAGGCATTGAAGTATTTACCGGTTGGAGTCGATGTCGAAGGTCCGATCCAAGTCCACATTGAAGTGGAATGGAAGGGGAGACTCTACTCTTTGAAGGAGCGCCTTTCATCTGGTGCCTCCTTGGTACATCGAGCTTTGAAGGTGTCTTCTTATCGCAGTTGCGACCAGAAGAAGATTGGGAGGACTCATCATCGAGGCGATCCCAAACACTCTGCTTCCACGGGGCAGCAGAGGGAGTTGGGTCGCGACGAATCCTCTCGAGGGCAGCAGTGCCCATTGATCTCCGTTGCTCGGAGTGGGTTGAATGTCGCGGAAGATTGACCCTTTCACTTGTAGAGGGGATAGGAAGAGCGATCCCAGCCTCGGAAGCTGCTCTCTTAAGAGCATCCCTCTCAGCAGTGAGGGTGGCGTTCTGGTTTGCCAATTGAAGTAATTGGAAGTCGATCGCAGAGATTTGATAGGTCGATGGAGGGTCTTCAGTAGGAGCGGGGGCAGTTTGCCCAATCGACTGTCGTGCGGGTTGGGCGATCGGTCGATCGACAGATCTCCTACTTCCTGAGCGAACCCCCATATCAGGAACAGCAAGGGGCTGTCCGAAGTTGAGCCTTTGACTCATTGATCGAGTCTCAGGACGAGCTTGTTGTTGAGTGTTACTTCCTTCTGGTTGGCCCTGGTGCTTCGTTCTCGCCATTTAGAGAGCGAAGGGTGCAACAAGAGTGCCGACGTCCGATCAGTTATCTGATCAACCGAGGAGGCGAGGAAGTTTGGCTATGAAGATCGGTTGTATGCTCAACCGATCTAATAGTAGAGGAGAGAACTTGACTTTTTGCTCGGATCCCACATACGGTGCCAAACTGTGGGGGAAAATCTTCGTGCCGACCCGAAGACCTCGCCTCACCAGTCAATTGAAGTTGAAGTTGAAGAGCGTTGTTCGATCTGTCGTTTGGAGTTGGAGCTCACAAGATGCAAACAGAGAAAATTGGACACGAGAGATGTGATCTCGGAGTTCAGCCGAAGCCTACGTCTCCGTGCTATAGGGAGCAACCCGAATTCACTAATACTTTGATCAAAGTGACCTCGACAGGCCGAGTGTCACTGAAGTCTCTCTGATCTCTTCGAGGACAAGAAGAAGATCAAGAAGAGTTGAAGGTTGAGAGGGTTGGAACTTCTAAATCTCTAATTTCTAAAATCAGATATCAGATGATGATGGCACTGGACTTTCTTTCTGGATTTTCTTTCTCAGATCGGATCCTTTTACATTCGAAAGCTCTGCTATTTATAGGATTCCTGGGGAGAGATTCCAGGGTAAATGGCGGTTTCTGCTGCAGCATCTGGGGATCCTCCAGGTAAAGCTGGTGGGCCCCGTTGCTATCTCCTGGGGGATTCCACAGGCTCTTGGACCCACCAGGCAGGGCTGGTTGGACCCACCAGGCAGGGCTGGTGGGTGCCGCTGTAGTCTTCGTGGGCCCACCAGGCAGGGCCGGTGGGTCCCGCTGTAGTCTTCGTGGGCCCACCAGGCAGGGCCGGTGGGTCCCGCTGTAGTCTTTGTGGGCCCACCAGGCAGGGCTGGTGGGTCCCGCTGTAGTCTTCGTGGGCCCACCAGGCAGGGCCGGTGGGTCCCGCTGTAGTCTTCGTGGGCCCACCAGGCAGGGCCGGTGGGTCCCGCTGTTTGCAGACTTCTTGCCAAAATTTGCACCCACAGGAAGATTAGCTGCCCTCAATCGATTCATCTCGAAGTCTTCCGATAAGTGCAAACCGCTTTTCAACAAATTATGAAAGGCAGATACCTCTGGATGGAGTCCAACTTGCGAGCAAGCCTTTCAAGACGTCAAGAGTTATCTCGTACGTGCTCCCATTTTAACAGCTCCACTCCCAAAAGAAGATCTCTAGCTCTACCTTGCCGTCACCGATCAAGCAATCAGTGCGGTCTTGGTCAGCACGAATATCCAGTCTACTACATCATTCATACACTTTTTCCGGCAGAAACTCGCTACTCAAAGATTGAGAAGGTCATACTAACCTTGCTCACCACATCACGACGTCTTCAACCCTATTTTATCTCACACCCAATCACAGTGACCTCAGAGCACCCACTCAAAGACATCCTCGACAAGGCAGGTCGAGCGAGTCGGATGACCAAATGGGTGATCGAGATGAGTGCTCAGGGGATTCAATTTGAACCTCGCACTTCACTCAAAGGGCAGGCAGTTGCCGACTTCCTAGCTAACTTCCCCGTGGAAGACCCCATAACTTAGGAAGAAGATATCGATATGCGCCTCGAGGACGGAGATGAACCTCCAAAGACCAATCCAAGCACTGAGGCTCCTGCTACCTCGCCAGCTCGATGGAAGCTCTATACTGATGGAGCTTCAAGCGTGATCGGTTCGGGAATTAGGATAGTCTTGGTATCCCCCGAACTTGATCATCTTCAAAATGCCATTCTCCTCGGATTCAGCGCTACCAATAATGAAGCTGAGTACGAAGTACTCATCTCCGGGCTGGAGATAGCTGAATCCCTAGGGGTGGATCGACTCACCATCTACAGCGACTCCCAGCTAATCATAAGACAGATCAACAGGGAGTACACGGCGTGGGAAGAAAGAATGCAGAATTACTTGGCTCTAGTGCGACATCATCAACAATGTTTTGCTAGCACCGAGTTCATCCAAACCCGAGAGCAGAAAATCGAGAGGTAGATGCCTTAGCTAACGCTGCCTCGGTTCTTGGAGACTCACTCGGGGAAAGGCGAATACAAATTGACTATCAAGAATCGCCGAAGATTACCCTCGAGCAACAGGTCACCGCCACTACAGAAAGATCCGGGGGTAGAGAACAGCCAGCCTCCGATCATGCCACAACACATGAACTTGAACATTGGAGATGGCCAATCTTCGACTTCTTCAAATAAGGTAGAACTCCAGAAGATCCAATTCAAGCCAAAAGACTTCAAAGGAAGCTTCCATGCTATAGCTTCCAAGAAGAAGATCTATATTTCAGATCGCACAATGGGATGTTGCTCAAATGCATTGGTCCTTTACAAGCAAAGGCAATCTTAATCGACATCTATTCCAGAGCCTACGGGAATCATTCAGGAGGAAGATCTCTTGAAGCCAAGACAAAGCTTCAAGGTTATTATTGGCCAACAATGGCAAGAGATGCTCACCAAGTGGTTCAAAGATGCGAGCCTTGCCAGCAACACGCTCGAGCTATCCATCTCCCAGCAGATGAGCTCCATCAACTAACAAGTCCATGGTCCTTTCATCAATAGGGGTTGGACTTCTTGGGCCCTTTCCCACCAACACCAAGCAAGAAGAAGTACCTGTTGTTGGCCACAAATTACTTCACCAAGTGGGTTGAAGCGGTGCTACTCTTCCGAGAGACTGATGATGAAGTCATCAAGTTCATCAGACATAACATCTTCTCAAGATTTGGCATGCCACAAGTCCTGATTGCTGACAATAGAGCTCAATTTGACTCCGACAAGTTCCGGGGGTTCTGCCTAAACAACAGAATTAAACTCTTTTACTCAACTCCATGGTACCCTCAGTGCAATAGCCAAGCTGAAGCCTCTAACAGAACTATCCTTGGTCTACTCAAGAAGAAGCTCGATGATAAGAAAGGTTTGTGGGAGCAAGTCCTACCTAAAGTCTTGTGGGGCTATCGAACTACCCCGAGAAGATCAACTGGGTTCTCACCCTTTCACCTAACCTATAGGTCAGAAGCAGTTCTCCCAACAGAAACCATATCAAACACTTTGAAGACCAGAGCAATCGAAGAGGGGGTCAATAAAGAGCTTCGAGTCAATGACCTTGATCTCTTTGAAGAATTACGAATTCGAGCAACCGTTCGTGTTGCCAAGTATCAACAGAGGATCAAATGAGCCTACGATCAGAAGGTCAACAAGAGACAGTTCCCAATTGGCAGCCTGGTCCTTAGAGCAGTCTTCTACAACACAAAAGAGCACAGTAGCGAAAAACTAGCTCCCAACTAGGAAAGACCCTACATCATCGAATCGATAGAAGGCAAAGGATCTTATCGACTGATTTCGCTAGAAGGAGATAGACTACCACGAGCTTGGAATGCTAGACATCTCAAAATGTTTTATCCGTGATGTAAACTCCATGCTGAATAAAGATCACTTTCAAATGTTCATCTTGTCAACTTAAGTTCTGAAGCAGTTTCAAGTTGTCTATCTTCAAATTTCCAGGTTGTTTAATAAGTTTGGGAACTTGAGTTGCGACTCAACCCCTTACAGGCAGATGTTAAACAGTTTCGGGTTGTGAAACAAAACAACCTTCAAGTTACCAGGTCAATTTAACAAGTTTGGGAGTTCGTGTTGCGACACGACCCCTTACAGGCAGATGTTAAATAACCTTCAATTACCTGATCGTTGGACAAGTTTGGGTGCTCGAGTTGCGACTCGACCCGTTACAAGCAAATGTTAAATGATTTCAAGTTGTGCTACAACACAACCTTCAACTACCAAATTATTTAACAAGTTTGGGTGATCGAGTTGTGACTCGACCCCTTGCAGGCAAGTGCTAAGCATATTCAAGCATCCCATTCAAAACACAAACAATCAAACACCAAAAAGAAGGTTTTATTTCTCAAAATTTCCAAGTACAAGTGAGCTGTTATATGTGCAAGGATTATAGATACATAAACAAAAGAAAGAAGATGGATGACATCAGGGCTTGCCCACACTTGGAGCGTGCGATTTGTCTCCTTTAGATCCGCCCCAAGCCTTGCTCGCCGCAGATGCTTTGGAAGACTGGACGCTGCTAGCATGAGCCCTGAGGGCTTCCACCGCCTTCTCCATTGTTAATCTGAGACTCTCGCACTCGAGACGAATTTGCTCAAGCTCCTTCCTGAGGGTCTCCTCCTTGGCAGTAGAAGTTGAATCCTTCGCCGCAAGTTGGGCCTTCAGCTCTTTTATTTCAACCGCACGCTCAACGGCCAAGATCTCCACTTTGAAGAATCTATTCTTCAATTCTTGGAGCTCTTGACCCCGAGCCACGTAGTTCTCAAGCCATCTCTTGCTCTTGATTTTTTCCTTACGGAGAGCTTCCTTCTTAGCAGTCAGAACCTCCTTCCTGGCAGTCAAAGCTGCCGTCAGCCTCTCCTTCTCCTCGTTAGCGGCCTTCAGTTCGGCTGTTAAATGAGAGACTTCTGCCGAAGCCCCCCGCTCTTCAGCCCTCCTAAAGAGCCTGCTAGCAAGTTTTAGGACCGCTGAGTTCTGCGAACAAGAGTCAGAAACATCTCGGAAGATTCAACGCAAAAACCAGATCAAGCTGATGCACTTACCACGACTTCGAGCCTATTGTAGGTCTCGTCCAGGGTAGCGTCAGGAAGGTTGCAGAGCTTCCTGATTATGTCCATTGGGTGGTTGATATCAACCTAACCCAAATCTCTAAGCAGCTGACTGGAGCCGACAGGAATATCTGCCAATAATACAAAGGTTCGACAGTTAGAATCTCGAATGTCAAAAGCAATAAAGAGAAGAAGTTGACAGTGACATACCTGCGGCGTCGGCTCGAGACGCTTCGACCTTGTCCTTCCCCCGATCGGAACTCTTACCCGCAGGGGTCGACCTTTCCTTCACGTGAGATGCCACTAGCGGAGGTTGGGGTATCCCAGCCTCCACGCGACTCCCTCCCTCCTTTTGCAAAGGGGAAGGAATGTCGCGTGACGGAGTGATCTCCCCTTCCTCTGGACGTTCACCGGTCTGCTGGAGCCTGGCCATGATGGCGGCCGTCTCCTCCGCCATCTGGGCAGCCAAAGGACGGACAGCAGGTGGAGGTTTCTCAACCTCAAACCCACCGCTCGTTGAGGCACCCTCCAGGCGAGGGACGCTCGGGGGCACTTGATCAAGGGGAGTGGGGTTGCTTGCAACCACGTCACTCCCCGAGTACCTTATCCTGATGCACATTGGGCGCTTCAATTCTTCAAAGTGATAGGTGGGCGACACTCTCTTGCCGTCACCCACCGCATCCATGACGTCCTCCATTCGACGAGCCTTAGCCTCGTCGATGGGAGTGGGAGGAACTTCCTCCTCGCCACCATCTCCTCCTCCTTCGCCACTGTCTCCTCCGCCTCCTTCCTCATCATCATCATCATCGTCGTTATCATCATCACCACCACCTTCGCCATCGTCGCCATCGTCATCGTCGTCTTCATCATCCTCCTCCTCTCTTTCTTTCTTTTCTTCTTCTTCTTCTTCTTCTTCTTCCTCCTCCTCTTCTTCGTCTTCTTCTTTCTTCTCTTCTTCTTTCTTCTTCTCTTCCTCTTTCTTCTCCTCCTCCTTGTAAACCCTTCTCTTCTTCACTTGACCCCTGCGGGTCATCACCAGCTTCTCCTCCGTCGGCAAGCGACGCCTTGCCCCGTACGCCTTTTTCTCGACTCGGACGACTCTGACTATCTTGCCTGATTGAGGATCCTCCTCATAATCGGAGTACAAGACGGCATTGTCCTCGTACCTGGCCTGTAGCCTATGGAAGAGGTTGGCGTTGCCGTGCCTGACCGGGCAGTTTGAAAACTACTTCCACGATCGGGTACCGCAAGTCAACTCCAGAAAGAGGTTGTCGAGGGCCCCGACTCGATCCAATGACCAAGCAAAGAGCCCTCCTGCAGCGTACATATCGACCTCCTTGTGCACCTGAGAACGAGGAGTCTCAGGCACAGAAAGGGGAGTCCATGCCCCATCGACGGAGATCGGCCAGTCAGTGTACAGCTTGTCAGAGGGTACGGTGTCGATGATTGGGCGGAGCGCTGAGACGCCAGTTAGGTTGAAGAAAGGGTTGTCCTTCCTCGAAACCCACTTATAATGGTAGAAGAAGTACCCCAACTCTATCCTGGCCACTTCACCTTCAGGGATGCTGGAGTAGCACGCCCTGAGCTCCTCTTGGAAGTCCGACTCCACCCGATAGAATGCATAGATTATCCTCCATACATTCCCCGAAATCTGCCCTGGGCAAAGCCCCGAGGTGTTCAGCAACCGGGCAGCGAACTGCAGCAGAGGGAGGCTCAGCCCGCAGTTTAGCTAGCCGATGGTGACCACCGTCCCCAACACTTGCTCCTTATTGGAGACCCCTGTGAAGACAGTCCGCTTGTCAATCCTGAAAGCGGATTGGACTCCTGCCAAAGCTGGTCAGTGTTTTCCCTCTGTGAAGCAGGCGAGCAACTTCTGCCACTTAGCCCTCTTCACATCAGTAAGCTTGCCGCCGACGTTATACTCGAAGACGGGCTCCTCCGACAATGGCAACAGAGGCCCCAGGACGAAGCTGGCCTTCGGGATGTGCTCGGGCCTTGAAGGTGCAGAAGCAAACCCCACTCTTATGTGCCTCTTACCAAAGCACACCAAGGGAACCTTTGCCCTTGCCCCGGCCGATAGGTTTGGGCGACACCAGAGCTTTCTCCTTCCCTATCCTCTTGGACGGAACCACATTCTTGAACTTCATGCTGCTAGAAGACGCCATTTCGATCGATCGAGAGAACGCGAAGAGCAAGAAATTCGAGAGCAAAAAGTTCTGGACTTTGAAAAATTTCTAGAAGCGTGAGGCAAAAATGAAATCCAAAGAAAGCTTATAAACCCCAGAGAAACTGGCGTGAAAACCGAAATGACACATGGCGTCACCAGGTCGAAAGCCGTGTTTTCTGATGAGACACGTGGCATCAATCCAAAAGAAGCGCTTTTCCAGACGAACCGTCAGAACCAGACGAAGAGTCAAATCAGCTGAATCACCGGTCCATATGAACTACCGGCTCAAGCAAAACATCGAAACTAGAAAAACTACCACTCCAGATCACCTCAACCTCAATCGTCGTTCGAAGACTTTATCCGTTCGACAGGTAGACGATCTGGTAATTTTCCAAAGGATCGGGCAGAAAACATGCCCTTTTGCCCGATCCCTTCAACCTCCATCGATTGAATTTAACCGATCGGTCAAACTTGACCGATCGGATAGATTTAACCGATCGGGTCGATTTCTACTAGATCGGGCAAAATACTTAGGTTTTTGCCCGATCGCCTCAACCTCCACCGGTTTAATTTAACCGATCGGTCAAACTTGACCGATCAGATAGATTCAACCGATCGGTACGATTTCTACTGGATCGAGCAAAATACTTAGGTTTTTGCCCGATCGCCTCAACCTCCATCGGTTGAATTTAACCGATCGGTCAAACTTGACCGATCGGATAAATTCAACCGATCGGTTTGATTTCTACTGGATCAAGCAAAATACTTAGGTTTTTGCCCGATCGCCTCAACTTCCACCGGTTGAATATAACCGATCGGTCAAACTTGACCGATCGGATAGATTCAACCGATCGGTTCGATTTCTACTGGATCGGGCAAAATACTTAGGTTTTTTTCCGATCACCTCAACCTCCACCGGTTGAATTTAACCGATCGGTCAACTTTGACCGATCGAATAGATTCAACAGATTGGGTCGATTTCTACTGGATTGGGCAAAATACTTAGGTTTTTGCCCGATCACCTCAACCTTCATCGGTTGAATTTAACCGATCGGTCAACCTTGACCGATCGGATAGATTCAATCGATCGGGTCAATTTCTACTGGATCGGGCAAAATACTTAGGTTTTTGCCCGATCACCTCAACCTCCACCGATTGAATTTAATCGATCGGTCAACCTTGACCGATCGGATAGATTCAATCGATCGGATCGATTTCTACTGGATCGGGCAAAAAACTATATCTTTTGACCGATCGCCTCGACCTCCACCGGTTGAATTTAACCGATCGGTCAACTTTGACCGATCGGTCAAATTCAACCGATCGGTCAAGTTTCTACTGGATCGGGTAAAAAACTGTATTTTGACCGATCGCCTCGACCTCCACCGGTTGAATTTAACCGATCGGTCAACTTTGACCGATCGGTCAAATTCAACCGATCGGTCAAGTTTCTACTGGATCGGGCAAAAAACTATGTTTTTTGACCGATTGCCTCGACCTCCACCGGTTGAATTTAACCGATCGGTCAACTTTAACCGATCGGTCAAGTTTCTATTGTATCGAGCAAAAAACTATATTTTTTGATCGATCGCCTCGACCTCCACCGGTTGAATTTAACCGATCGGTCAATTTTGACCGATCGGTCAAATTCAATCGATCGGTCAAGTTTCTACTGGATCGGGCAAAAAACTATATTTTTTGACCGATCGCCTCAACCTCCACCGGTTGAATTTAACCGATCGGTCAATTTTGACCGATCAGTCAAATTCAACCGATCGGTCAAATTCAACCGATCGATCGGAATTGACCAATCAGCCCATTAGTACCGACACTCTAAGAATTTTTGCCTCGTGATAGGGGGGTTGTTACCTTTGCATCAAGAATCTAAGCCAGCCAGGATGACCTCTAGCTAACTTGGAGGGAGTAATTGTGGGTACAAATTTTGGCAAGAAGCCTACAGATAGCAGGACCCACTAGCCCTGCCTAGTAGGCCCACAGAGACTACCGCGGGACCCACTAGCCCTTCCTGGTAGGCCTACAGAGACTACCGCAGGACCCACCAGCCCTGCCTGGTGGGCCCATAGAGACTACCGTGGGACCCACTAGCCCTGCCTGGTGGGCCCACAGAGACTACCACGGGACCCACCAACCCTGCCTGGTGGGCCCATGAAGACTACCGCAGGACCCACCAGCCTTGCCTGGTAGGCCCCAGAGACTACCGCGGGACCCACCAGCCCTGCCTGGTGGGCCCACAGAGACTACCGCGAGACCCACCAGCCCTGCCTGGAGGACTCCCAGAGACGACAGCGAGACCCACCTGCCCTGCCTGGAGAATTCCCGGATATGAAGGCAAAAACCGCCATTTGCCCCAGTTTTCCTCCCAGGAAATCCTATAAATAGCAGGACCTTCAAATGAAAAAGGGATCTCTCTCTGAAATCTGATTTCAAATCCCTGAATCAGAATCCAGAGCTCTGGAATCCCATCTTTTCTATCTTCTAAACCTCCTCGATCTTCTTTCTTGTCTCTGAAGAGTTCAGAGATACTTAAGTGACACTCGGCCTGTCGAGGTCACTTGAAGCAAAGTGTTAGTGAATTCGGGTTGCTCCCTATAGCACGGAGACGTAGGCTTCGGCTGATCTCCGAAATCATACCTTGTGTCAACCTTCTTTGTTTTGCATATCAAGAGTTGTAACTCGCAGTCACTAAGGCATCGACCTTCGACCTACCTTCCAGTTGACAGATCGACCAAAGATCTTCGACTCAGCTTCAATTGACTGGTGAGGTAAAGTCTTCGGATCGGCACGAAGATTTTTTCCCCACACGAATGTGGGGGAAAATCTTCGTGCCGACCCGAAGACTCTCGCAGCACCAGTCAATTGGAGTTGAGGTTGACGTCGAAGATCGTTGGTTGATCTGTTGATTGAAGTTGAAGCCTTTTGATATGTTAATAGAAAGTGATATGCAATCAGAGAGATTGTGACACGAGATGTGATCTCGGAGTTCAGCCGAAGCCTACGTCTCCGTGCTATAGGGAGCAACCCGAATTCACTAACACTTCAGTTGAAGTGACCTCGATAGGCCGAGTGTCACTGAAAAACCCTCTGATCTCTTCTAAGGAGAAAAGAAGATCAAGGAGAGATGGTAGATCAGAAGTTGAAAATCCCAGAGCTCTGGTTCTGAAAGTCAGATCTCAGAGTGGAAATCAGAATTTTCAGATCTTTTTACATTCGAAGGCTCTGCTATTTATAGGATTCTCTGGGAGGAATTCCGGGGCAAATGGCGGTTTTCCGCTGTCGTATCTGGGGATTCTCCAGGTAAAGCTGGAGGGCCCCGCTACCGTCTTAGGGGGCCCACCAGGCAGGGCTGGTGGGTCCCGCTGTGGTCTTCGGGGGCCCACCAGGCAGGGCCGGTGGGTCCCGCTGTGGTACTCGGGGGCCCACCAGGCAGGGCCGGTGGGTCCCGCTGTGGTACTCGGGGGCCCACCAGGCAGGGCCGGTGGGTCCCGCTGTAGTCTTCGGGGGCCCACCAGGCAGGGCCGGTGGGTCCCGCTGTAGTCTTCGGGGGCCCACCAGGCAGGGCCGGTGGGTCCCACTGTGGTACTCGGGGGCCCACCAGGCAGGGCCGGTGGGTCCCGCTGCGGTACTCGGGGGCCCACCAGGCAGGGCCGGTGGGTCCCGCTGTAGTCTTCGGGGGCCCACCAGGCAGGGCCGGTGGGTCCCACTGTTGTCTTCGGGGTCCCACCAGGCAGGGCCGGTGGGTCCCGCTGTTTGCAGACTTCTTGCCAAAATTTGCACCCACAGTTACCCCCTCCAAGTTAGCTAGAGATCATCTGGCTGGCTTGGATTCGTGGTGCAAAGTTAACGACCCCCTGTCACACACGCAGAGGAGCTCTGTCGAATGTTAGCGAAAAAATAGACTGATCGGTCAAATTTGATCGATCGGTCAAATTTTGACCGATCGGTTAAAATTTGGCCGATCGGACAAATTTGATCGATCGGTCAAATTTTGACCGATCGGTCAAAATTCAACCGGTCACGAATCGGGTGATCGGTCAAAAAACATGGTTTTTTGACCGATCCTGTAGAGATTTTGACCGATCGGTTGTTTTTTGTTCGATCGGACAAATTTGACTGATCGGTCAAATTTTGACCGATCGGTCAAATTTTGACCGATCGGTTAAAATTTGGCCGATCGGACAAATTTGACCGATCGGTCAAATTTTGACTGATCGGTCAAAATTCAACCGGTCAAGGATCGGGTGATCGGTCAAAAAACATGGTTTTTTGACCGATCCAGTAGAAAATCGACCGATCGGTCGAATTCGACTGATCGGTCAAGTCTGACCGATCGGTCAAAGTGATCGGTCAAATTTGATCGGTCAAATTTGATCGGTCAAAAAGTGATCGGAAAAAAGTGATCGGTCAATTTTGATCGGTCAAAAAAGTGATCGGTCAATTTCGACCTATCGATCGAGGTGATCGGGTGCAAATCACCGATGGAAGGGGAGTGTGTGAACACCTTCATGTCTGTTTATGGTACTAAAAGGGAGAAGTGGAGGATGGTATGGTATTTTCGATTAGGTAGAGATCAGATTTTGAGAGAAGAAGGTTGTTTGACCGGGAGGAGGTTATTGATCAGGTGCAAATCGCCGATCAGGTGCAAATCTCCGATCAGGTGCAAATCGCCGATCAGGTGCAAATCTCCGATCAGGTGCAAATCGCCGATCAGGTGCAAATCTCCGATCAGGTACAAATCTCCGATCAGGTGCAAATCGCAGATCAGGTGCAGATCTCCGATCAGGTGCAAATCGCCGATCAGGTGCAAATCTTTGATCAGGTGCAAATCGCCGATCAGGTGCAAATCTCCGATCAGGTGCAAATCGCCGATCAGGTGCAAATCTCCGATCAGGTGCAAATCGCAGATCAGGTGCAGATCTTCGATCAGGTGCAAATCGCCGATCAGGTGCAAATCTCTGATCAGGTGCAAATCGCCGATCAGGTGCAAATCTCCGATCAGGTGCAAATCGCAGATCAGGAGCAGGTCACTGATCGGGTGTAAATCGCCGATCGGGTGTATTCCACCGATCGGATAAAAAACAGCCGGTCAAGAAATGGTTGATCGGCAAAATACCCACGTTTTGATCCAGATCTAGTGTGTTTTTCGCCGATCAGATGGAAAACGAAGGGGAAGAAAGGGGTCGAGGTTCGCCGATCGGGCGAATTTGACCGATCGGTCAAATTTTGACCGACCGGCTGAATTATGCCCGATCGGTCGCCGGCTGCCGATCTGAGGCGGAGTGCTGTTCTCGGTGCAGTGGGAGATGGCGATTGGTAGTGGGACTTCGATCCGTCGGTTGCCGGGGAGTTGCGGCCAATCGGTGATGAGATCGGGAGCGGCGGAGCTGAGGTTGGAGCTGAGGGAGACGAGGGGCTTAGAGCTCCTCTGCTTTGTTGATCTGAGTGGAGCACGGGTTGGTTGATCACGGGTGGCTCACGGGTTGGTTGATCACGGGTTGGTTGATCACAAACTTCACAGTGACTGCTCTCAGTCACGGGTTGTGACAGCTCAAACCCGACTGTGCAGTCACGGGTTCTCACTGCCCAAAACTTTCACAAGGGCTGCTCTGACTTCACTGTTCAGTCACGGGACTGCTGCCATACTCTTTTGAAGAGAGTAAATGCTGGCCGTTTGATCGGGCCTCAACTGCTGCTCACTTTTGTGAAGAGAGTCACGGGCTTGTTGATTTAAGTGCTGAATTCGGTGCAAGTGCTGAATTCGGTGCTTGCTGTTTTATCAAATGGAGGGAGTATAGGTTGGTAGCCCATGTGCTGTTGGCAATCCAAGTGTGGCAGCCCATGTGCTGTTGGCAATCCAAGTGAAAGCCATGTAAACATTTAGTGTATATACCACGCGTGCTCCCAACCCGGCACACCATGGTCGTTCGATTTGAATTGTTTTTGATCAAACACCATACAACCAAAAGGCATTTCAAATGGACTGAACACCCAGATCGGTCAAGTGGGATTTCCTCTTTCTAGTTGGAGGAATCTTTTGTACTGAAATTGGGTCCCGCTACCAATGCGAATCCCGCTCGTTGATGACATGCTACCGGGATTGTGGAATTAATAGACCAAGCTCCCGTCATTTGCGAGCATGGATAATGTCTGTTAATGTAGCGCTCCTGGATGTTGTGATAAGATCCTTATCACAGTTGTTGGTGCCTGCTAACTTAGGAAAGCAATTTGAATGTTTGGGTATTCTGAATAGAATTCGAATGCCTTGCTAATGAATAGTGTTGAGGCCACGAGCGAAGACTTTGATTGAATGCCGAGACTCAGGTCTCGGACTTTGCTGCCACGTGCCAAGGTTGCAAGCTTGGACTTTCGACCAAATGTCAAGATGTCGGTCTCGGACTTTGCTATCAAACACTAGGACTAAATTTGGAGTTTGTTCGAATGTTGCGGTTCATGTCTCAGACTTTGCCCTTGAATGGTTGATGAGTTTTCGCCTTTGTTAATCGGCTTTTGAATCTTAGGACGATCTGCAACATCGGAAGATTTTTGAGGGTTGGTCGGAAGATCACGCGACTCCTGGGTGATAGTCGTCTCGTCGTTGATGCTGGCTATGAAAGATTGTAGATTCACCCCCTTATCGATGGTGGACTTCCAGAACGAGTCTTCCTCGAGCATGAGAGCGTGTGATGCTTGATTTTTGCCGATCGGATAAGTTTGTCCGATCGGTAAAAATTATCCGGTTAAGGTTCGAGTGATCGGCAAAAAACCTTGGTTTTTTGCCAGATCCAGTAGAAATTTGACCAATCAAATGATTTTTGCCGATCGGACAAGTTTGTCTGATCGGTAAAAATTATCCGGTCAAGGTTCGAGTGATCGGCAAAAAACCTTGGTTTTTTGCCAGATCCAGTAGAAATTTGACCGATCGAATAATTTTTGCCGATCGGACAAGTTTGTCCGATCGGTAAAAATTATCCGGTCAAGGTTCGAGTGATCGGCAAAAAACCTTGGTTTTTTGCCAGATCCAGTAGAAATTTGACCGATCGAATAATTTTTGCCGATCGGACAAGTTTGTCCGATCGGTAAAAATTATCCGGTCAAGGTTCGAGTGATCGGCAAAAAACCTTGGTTTTTTGCCAGATCCAGTAGAAATTTGACTGATCGAATAATTTTTGCCGATCGGACAAGTTTGTCCGATCGGTAAAAATTATCCGGTCAAGGTTCGAGTGATCGGCAAAAAACCTTGGTTTTTTGCCAGATCCAGTAGAAATTTGACCGATCGAAGGATTTTTGTCGATCGAACAAGTTTGTCCGATCGGTAAAAATTATCCGGTCAAGGTTCGAGTGATCGGCAAAAAACCTTGGTTTTTTGCCAGATCCAGTAGAAATTTGACCGATCGAAGGATTTTTGTCGATCGGACAAGTTTGTCCGATCGGTAAAAATTATCCGGTCAAGGTTCAAGTGATCGGCAAAAAACACTCTTATGAGTGTCGAGTGGTAAGTTTGAGAGATGTCCTGCCTCTGGAGTGACATTGGCTGAATGCTGCTCGACGCGTTTGACCTTGATCTTCATGTCGAGATGTGTTGGGGCAAAGAGCTTTAGGCTTTGCTAGGGTGCCGAGAGCTGGTCTCGGATTTTGGACTTACTGCACGTCGAGGCAGCGAAGGTGTCTTGGATTATGTATCTGAGTGTTGATATTCTGGTAGCTTGAAATTGAGAGTTGTGCTGTTTCACAACCCGAAACCGTTTAACATTTGCACGTAAAGGGTCGTGTCGCAACACGAGGCCCTAAACTTGTTAAACGACCTGGTAGCTTGAAATTGAGAGTTGTGCTGTTTCACAACCCGAAACCGTTTAACATTTGCACGTAAAGGGTCGTGTCGCAACACGAGGCCCTAAACTTGTTAAACGACCTGGTAGCTTGAAATTGAGAGTTGTGCTGTTTCACAACCCGAAACCGTTTAACATTTGCACGTAAAGGGTCGTGTCGCAACACAAGGCCCTAAACTTGTTAAACGACCTGGTAGCTTGAAATTGAGAGTTGTGCTGTTTCACAACCCGAAACCGTTTAACATTTGCACGTAAAGGGTCGTGTCGCAACACGAGGCCCTAAACTTGTTAAACGACCTGGTAGCTTGAAGGTTGAGCTGGCTCAACTTGAATTTGCTTGAAGGTTTGAAACTGAATGTTGCGCTGTCTCATAACTCAGAATTTGAACGGACAGGTAGATGTTTGAGAGCAATCTTTATTCATCATAGAAATTACATCAGAGACGGAAATCTATCTCTTTTTGGTGAGATCAGTCGATAAGATCCTTTGCTTGCGATAGATTCGGCGGTGTAGGTTCCTTCCCAGTTGGGAGTTAGTTTGCATTCGAGTGCCAAAGCTGTCTCCTTGGGCTTCGCCAAATGCCGAGGCAGCGAGTGCGCCTTGAACTTTGCATTCGAGTGCCAAGGCTGTCTCCTTGGGCTTCACCAAATGCCGAGGCAGCGAGTGCGCCTTGAACTTTTGCCTATCACCTCGTTGTAGTCTTCAAGTGAGCCCTTTTGTTTCGAACCTCACCCCCAATGTAGGGATTGGAGGAGGGTCAGACTTGAAAGGCTTAGGATATCGATGGGAGATATCGACGACTGATTGTCTAGAAAGAACGGGTTGTTGGATTAAAGAGCCGCCGACTCATTGAGTGAGTCTCGGGTCAAAACTGATATCGTTCTGAGTAACTTCCCTCTGGATGATCCTGATAGAGTCTTCGCCATTCAGTGAAAGCGGAGGAAGCAACCAGATCGCTCGTGTCCAATAAGTTGTCTGCTCAACCGAGGGAGCTGAGAAGTTTGACTTTGAAGATCAGTTGTCTGCTCAACCGATTCGATGTCGATGTTGTCGTCGAGCACATTGAGCTTTTCGAACGAATCCCACAGACGGCGCCAAACTGTGGGGGAAAATCTTCGTGCCGACCCGAAGACTCTCGCAGCACCAGTCAATTGGAGTTGAGGTTGACGTCGAAGATCGTTGGTTGATCTGTTGATTGAAGTTGAAGCCTTTTGATATGTTAATAGAAAGTGATATGCAATCAGAGAGATTGTGACACGAGATGTGATCTCGGAGTTCAGCCGAAGCCTACGTCTCTGTGCTATAGGGAGCAACCCGAATTCACTAACACTTCAATTGAAGTGACCTCGACAGGCCGAGTGTCACTGAAAAACCCTCTGATCTCTTCTAAGGAGAAAAGAAGATCAAGGAGAGATGGTAGATCAGAAGTTGAAAATCCCAGAGCTCTGGTTCTGAAAGTCAGATCTCAGAGTGGAAATCAGAATTTTTGGATCTTTTTACATTCGAAGGCTCTGCTATTTATAGGATTCTCTGGGAGGAATTCCGGGGCAAATGGCGGTTTTCCGCTGTCGTATCTGGGGATTCTCCAGGTAAAGCTGGAGGGCCCCGCTACCGTCTTAGGGGGCCCACCAGGCAGGGCTGGTGGGTCCCGCTGTGGTCTTCGGGGGCCCACCAGGCAGGGCCGGTGGGTCCCGCTGTGGTACTCGGGGGCCCACCAGGCAGGGCCGGTGGGTCCCGCTGTGGTACTCGGGGGCCCACCAGGCAGGGCCGGTGGGTCCCGCTGTAGTCTTCGGGGGCCCACCAGGCAGGGCCGGTGGGTCCCGCTGTAGTCTTCGGGGGCCCACCAGGCAGGGCCGGTGGGTCCCACTGTGGTACTCGGGGGCCCACCAGGCAGGGCCGGTGGGTCCCGCTGCGGTACTCGGGGGCCCACCAGGCAGGGCTGGTGGGTCCCGCTGTAGTCTTCGGGGGCCCACCAGGCAGGGCCGGTGGGTCCCGCTGTTGTCTTCGGGGTCCCACCAGGCAGGGCCGGTGGGTCCCGCTGTTTGCAGACTTCTTGCCAAAATTTGCACCCACAACGAATATAGCCATTCTAATTCATTCGTACGAAAGTAGCCATTCTATTTCATTCATACAAGCCATTCTAATTCATTCATACGAATGAATGTAGCAATTCTAATTCATTCGTACGAATATAGCCATTCTAATTCGTTCGTATAAAGGTAACCACACTAATTCATTCATACAAGCCATTCTAATTCACTCGTATGAATATAGCGATTCTAATTCATCCATACGAACGAATGTAGCCATTCTAATTCATTCATATGAATATAGCCATTCTAATTGATTCGTACGAAGGTAGCCATTCTAATTCATTTGTACAAGCCATTCTTATTTATTCGAACAAATATAGCCATTCTAATTTATTCATATGAATATAGCCACTCTAATTCATTCGTATAAAGATATCCATTCTAATTCATTCGTACAAGCCATTCTAATTCATTCGTATGAATTTAGCCATTCTAATTCATTCGTACGAACGAATGTAGCCATTCTAATTCATTCGTACGATTGTTGTCATTCTAATTCATTCATACACAGGTAGCCATTCCAATTCATTCATACGAATGTAGCCATTTTAATGCATTCGTACGAACAACTGTAGCTATTCTAATTCATTCGTACGAATGTAGCCATTCTAATTCATTCGTACGAAGGTAGCCATTCTAATTCATTCATACGAGCCACTCTAATTCATTCGTATGAATGTAGCCATTCTAATTCATTCGTACAAACGTAGCTAATCTAATTCATTCATACGAAGGTAGCAATTCTAATTTATTTGTACGGGCCATTCTAATTTATTCATAAGAATGCAGCTATTCTAATTCATTCTTACGAGCGAATATTGTCATTCTAATTCATTTGTACGAATGTAGCCATTCTAATTCATTCATACGAATGTAGCAATTCTAATTCATTCGTACGAATGTAGCCATTATAATTCATTCATATAAAGGTAGCTTTTCTAATTTATTCGTACAAAAGTAGTCATTCTACTTCATTCGTAAGAACGAATGTATCCATTCTAATTCATTCATACGAATAAAGCCATTTTAATTTATTCGTATAATGGTAGCTATTCTAATTCATTCGAATGAGTCATTCTAATTCATTCATACGAATGCAGCTATTCCAATTCATTCGTAGGAATGTAGCCATTCTAATTCATTCTTATGAAGGTAGTCATTCTAATTCATTTGTACGAGCCATTCTAATTCATTCTTACGAATATAGCCATTCAAATTCATTCGTACGAACGAATGTAGCCATTCTAATTTATTCATACTAATATAGTCATTCTTGCGAAGGTAGCCATTCTAATTCATTCGTACGAGCCATTCTAATTCATTCGTACGAATATGCCATTCTAATTCATTCATACGAATGTAGTCATTCTAATATATTCATACGAAGGTAGCCATTTTAATTCATTCATACTAGCCATTCTAATTCATTCGTATGAATGTAGCCATTCTAATTCATTTGTACAAACGAATGTAGCCATTCTAATTCATTTGTACGAATGTAACCGTTCTAATTCATTTATACAAAGGTAGCCATTCTAATTTATTCGTAAGAGCCATTCTAATTCATTCGTACAAATGTAAAGCAAAAAAAAACCTCACCTTCATTGGGCCAAAACTTTCTCCACGGTTCCCCTATCACATCTCTTCAAATTTGAAATGAACAATTCTATTCAGCCCGAAGGTTTTCCCAATTTCGCTCAACCCGATTGACATGGCAGCATGCAACTGATGATGTAAAAGACTTAAATGTCACTAGTGGGTTTTAGCCACTAGTTGCATGCTGCCATGTCCCCCCCTAGGTGGACACCTGAGATCTTCATAAGGCCATCCGATGGTCCCTATGAATTTTGGTACAGTACCGAACTACGTACCATAGAATTTTTTTTTTCTATTATTCATTATAATTGTTTTTGGAATCAAATCAATGACCTATATAATAAACTTCTTGAAACTGGTAATATTTCTTAAGATAATCAGTGATTAATTCTTGACAGAAGAAATTTTTAATATAAAGAACAACAAAATATTGCCGATTATGTTCGATCCTTCCGTATGAAAAATGACCATTTTACCACTACATGCGACTGTACAAGAAAATGGTATGGAGAGCAACAATTTGGTAATAAAGAACAACAATGGCTACAGTGATTTCACTATAGTAATTTTTTAAAAAACAAAATGAGATTTCACAAAAAAAAATGTCACATGATCTTACTATAGCAAGAGCAACAATTTGGTAATAAACCAAAGAGTATTCCATCAGAAATGCTCTCAGCATGACATCATTATCGAGAAAATCATTGAGCAACTAAAGTCTTGGGCAACTTCCTTCTTGAGTTTCTTGTTTCCCATTGTTGAACAACTATAATTTTTCTTTTGAAGTATTAGTTCTTCTGTAAATTTAGTATTTTATCAATCAACAGGTAAGGTCCACTCCAAACCCCCCCCTCCACACAAGAGGGATTTCTAAAAAAAAAAAACAATTTGGTAATAAAAGATCAACAATTGCCACGAATTTTTGGGTTTGGTTTGTTTTTTAGATTGTCGATGGAGATTGTATGAGGAGCATTACGCTTCATTTATACAATTTGCAAGATATCTCAAGAGTTCTTACATGAAATTCCACAATCGGGATGTTTTAGTTGTTTCTTTTTAGGATACCTTAGTCATGCTTCGACACCATAAAAGCATGCAATTGATGAGTTACTCCTTGAGAAAATAGTGCCTTGAGAAAATAGGAAGCTAAAAAGATTTTGTTGTTACACAATTTTTTTTTAAACAGCACTTCCTGCTATCCTGTGTGTCGGTAGAGCAAGCACTCGAGAAGGTGGAGTGCAGGCACACGAGGTAGCCACCAAGTATTGTTTTTCCTTTAAAGGATTTCATGCATGCGTGCGTTATGCACTCATTCAACGTTCAATTGTGCCACTTGTTCTACCAAAAAAAATTGTGCCACTTTTTGAAATTCTATACCTTTGCCAAAAAGAGGATAAAATATAATTCATTACATTCGATCACTACTAAGGAGCCAAATCTTAATGACAAAATAATCTTAATAAACATGGAGTCAATTTATCGGTAATATTCAAATTGGAACCCACATCAAAACACCACATAAACAAACTATTAATCTTTAATGGCAATGGCGGCTCCTACAAAGATTTCTTGGTTACTCGGTAGATGCTCTCCATCTTTTCAGCATTATAAGTTGGTTCATGGTTGAGTTTGGTTGGACTCCGCTTGATTTATTAATTATTTTTAAAATTTTAAAGAAATAATCATGATAATGGAAAAGAGCTTCGTACCATATAAGAGCAACTCCAAGGGGCTCGCGACAGTAGCTTGTAGCCACTGTAGCGAGCGGTGGACGTTATTTCAAGGCACTAACTGGCTCCCAGGTAGTATGTTACTTTGGTTTTAAGCTAACTCGCCCGACAACTATGGTGATCTTCCAAGTGGTCCATGCATAACTTTTTAGCACTCCGCTCTCTCTTGTTTAAAAATGCCAATGTCACTCACTCTTGTTTAAAAAAACAATAGGTGATTGGGCAGTTGAAATTGGCTCTAGGAGTCCTTTGGCCGAAAATGCTCTCAGACCCCACTTCTTATTTTGTCTATTTGGTATCTAGGAGCTCCTAGAATGAGGGGGGTTGACTCATCTCCATTGATGATCGTCTCCCCTGGTCGTTGACAATTTGGGGAGCGACAAGTGGCGATCCGAAAATCAATGGCGATGATCTATGGCCATGGGATGAACCCAAGGGGGATGCAACCACCCCGGGCCGTTGTCCCTCACCTGCTGTTGCGGTCGCCACCGTCGGCGACCACCCCTGTGGACCACCGGCCGCCCTGTCGGCCACCACCAGTCATCGCCCTCGTCAATGTTGGATGGCGGCGTGTGGTGGCCGGCGGTGCGGCGGCGAGCTACCGGTGGTCGGCGAGAGTAGTGGATGGCGGCGGTGGCCGATGGATATAGTGGTCGACGGCAAAAAGTGGTGGGGTGGCAGGCGCAGGTGGTGGCCTCCCCTCTTGGGCTCATCCCATGGCCATAGATCGTGGCTGTTGAGTTTCGGATCTCGACTTGTCGCTCCCCAAATCGTCAGCGATCAATAGGGGAGACGATCATCAGTGAAGAGGAGTCGAATCTGAAATAGAGAAGACACTAGGAATCCGTGGCATACCTCTAAGACGTCGATCCAAAATTATAATAGCAAACATCTAAACTTGTAGAAAATATCTTCCCTCTATATTTATCCATATTATTTTATTAGAATTTATATTTTTTGTTTAATTAATAGATCTTCCCATGCAGGTGGAGACCCATTACATTCACAACTTCGTCTCTAAGGAAGTGGGGGGTGGGGGGGGGGGGGGGGGGGGGAGGGAGGGAGGGTTGAGCCCAATAAGATGGAAAAGAAAACGAGAGCCAACTACGATTATCTTTTATTCAACAAACGGCCAAGGACCCGTACATTTCAAAGCCGCTGAGAAGAAAAGCAGTCAGTACGTTGCTCCATTCCATGTGGGGATCAGCAGAGGCACACCATTAAAGGATAGAGAAAAGGTAAAGCAATTGACACCCAAGACCGCACCCAGCCAGCAAAGTTCCGACTCTCTCTCTCTCTCTCTCTCTCTCGTCTGGACCAAAGATCCAGTTGGGTGCAGCAAGTGCAACGTGTTGTGTGTTTCTTTCTCTCTCTAAGATCCTATTTGCTGACACGTGGGGTTGCACTGTCCACACTAGTGGTTGCAATGGGTAAGATCCATATCTAGGCAGCGGTGTACCAGTAACTCGAAACTCTAAAAGTTTAGGGGGTCATGTGTAAAGTTTTTTTTAAAAAAATTCTAACCTCATCATAGGACCCCCTGAGAAATTTTGCCACTTTGGGGTCATGCCCATCTAAAAGTTTAATAGGTCCATGTATATACATAGTAGCACCAGTAATAACCATGCGCGATGTATGGACAGTTGCAATGCCGCTTGATCGAGTCACTATTCCGTAACGACCTACAAGAGATAATCAATTTTGCCCCCTTGTTTTTTTCGATCCAGAATTAAGAAAACCAGCGACTAAGTGGGGCTAATCAGTCATTGGTCGGTCAACCACTTTGGCCATGTGGGTGTGGGAATTGGAGTTCTCAAGCTTCGACGATGTATAAGTATTAAAAGTATCATCGACTTAGAAATTTATTTGTTTGCCTCAAAGTATTATTTACTTTGAAGTTTGGATTAACAAGGAGTGCTTTAAAAGACTGCCTAAAGCCTAAAGGCAGTGGCACACAAGTAGGGATGCAAACGAACTAAGTTATTTGTTAGCAGTTCACAAACAAGTTCATTAAAAAGCTCATTTGAGTTCGTTCGATTACTAATCAAGTCAAACCAAAGCCTAGAGTTAGGATTTGTTTAATAAACAAGCCAGACTCAAGCATACCAACGCTCGGCTCAATTGAGCTTGCAAACATGCAGGATTAGGCTCGTTAGCAAGCTTGTGAGTCATAAAAGGCATGAGTAGACCTAACATATATAGTCTAAGCTTTTAAGTGAGTCTAAAGTTCTGGAACAAGCTTAGTAAGGGATCATTCAAGTTTGTTCTATTACTAATTGAGCCAACCTTAGCATGAAATTTAGACTTCTTTAATAAACACGCCAAGCTCAAACAAACCAAAGCTCGGCTCGGCTTAATTATTAAACAAGCTAAGCCCAAGCCTGGAGATTAGGTTCATTTAATAAATGAGCAAAGCTCAATCTGACCAAAGCTTGGCCCTGGTCTGTGGGTGCAAATTTTGGCAGAAGTCTACCAACTACCACGGGACCCACCGGCCCTGCCTGGTGGGCCCACGAAGACTACCACGGGACCCACCGGCCCTGCCTGGTGGGCCCACGAAGACTACCACTGGACCCACCAGCCCTGCCTGGTGGGCCCACGAAGACTACCACGGGACCCACCGGCCCTGCCTGGTGGGCCCACGAAGACTACCACTGGACCCACCAGCCCTGCCTGGTGGACCCACGAAGACTACCACGGGACCCACCGGCCCTGCCTGGTGAGCCCACGAAGACTACCATGGGACCCACCGGCCCTGCCCGGAAGGCCCACGAGCCTGTGGAATCCCCCAGAAGACGGTAGCGGGGCCCGCTAGCTTTACCTGGAGAATCCCCAGATACGACGGCAGAAACCGCCATTTAACCCATAATTCCCACCAGAGAATCCTATAAATAGCAGTGCCTACGAATGTAAAAGGATCCGAAAATTCTGATTTCCACTCTGAGATCTGACTTTCAGAACCAGAGCTCTGGGATTTTCAACTTCTGATCTACCATCTCTCCTTGATCTTCTTTTCTCCTTAAAAGAGATCAGAGGGTTTTCAGTGACACTCGGCCTGTCGAGGTCACTTCAACTGAAGTGTTAGTGAATTCGGGTTGCTCCCTATAGCACGGAGACGTAGGCTTCGGCTGAACTCCGAGATCACATCTCGTGTCACAATCTCTCTGATTGCATATCACTTTCTATTGACTTATCAAAAGCAACAACATCCATCAATAGATCGATCAACGATCTTCGACGTCAACTTCGACTCCAATTGACTGGTGCTGCGAGAGTCTTCGGGTCGGCACGAAGATTTTCCCCCACAGTTTGGCGCCGTCTGTGGGATCCGAACGAGAAGCCGTGTCCTCTCAATTTCGACTACTAGATCAATAGCCAAACTTTCTCGCCCCCTCGGTTGCTCAAACAACTGATCGGACATCGGCAACCTCGTTGTATCCTTCGCACTCTGAATGGCGAGAACCAAATACCAGGGTCAACCAGAAGGAAGTAACACTCAACATCAACCTCGTCCTGAGACTCGTTCAATGAGCCAAAGGCTCAACTTCGGGCAGCCCCTTGCTGTCCCCGAGATGGGGGTTCACTCAGGAAGTGGAAGATCAGTCGATCGACCGATCGCCCCTCATCCTCATCAATCAATTGGGCAGACTGTCCCTGCTCCTGCTGAAGACCCTCCATCGACATACCAAGTCTCTGCAGTCGATTTCCAATTGCTCCAACTGGCAAAACAAAACGCCACCCTCACCGCTGAGAGGGATGCTCTGAAGAAGGCAGCCTCCGAAGCTGGAATTGCTATTCCGATCCCCTCCACAAGTGAGAGGGTTGATCTTCCTCGACATTCAATTCACTCCGAACAACGGAGGTCGATAGGCACTGCTGCCCTCGAAAGAATTCGTCGCGATCCTACTCCCTCTGCTGCTCCCTGGAAGCAGAGTGTCTAGGATCGTCTTGACGACGAGTCCTCCCAATCCTCTTCTGGTCGCAACTGCGACAAGAGGATACCTTCAAAGATCAACATGCCAAGGAAGCACCAAATGAAAGGCGCTCCTTCAAAGAGCAGAGTCTCCCCTTCCATTCCACTCCAACGTGGACTTGGATCGGACCTTCGACACCGACTTCAACCGGCAAATACTTCAATGCCTGAGCAAGACCTTGCGATCTTGCCTCTTGACCCGCCTCTAGGTCGAGGACACGGTCGTAGGGACGGTTACTCCTCTGTCGGGCCTCTACATCGAAGTCTCTTCGAGACCACCTTTCCAAGAGGATGGAGAACTCCTATCCTCCCCAAATTCAACTGCATCAGAGGAGATCCAAGCCTCCACATACTTGCCTTCAAGCAAGCTCTAACGCCACACGAAGAGGAAAACAACGTGCTCTACCGCACCTTCGCGGGAAGTCTCGATGAGCCTTCGCTCGATTGGTATCACAATCTCCGAGCTGGGTCCATCACCCAGTACGGTGTTTTGGCTAACCTCTTTGTGCAGCACTATCAACTCAATCTAAAGCCAGAGAAGAAGCTCGACTCTCTCTACCGACTGAGGATGGGTGCAGACGAGACTCTCCGCAGCTTCACGAGGAGGTTTCGCAACGAGCATGCTGCTCTCTCTGGAAGACATCTGGATGATGAAGCCATCATGTTGGCTTTCCAGAACACTCTCCGCTTCGATCTACACATCTACAACGACTTCATCCGCAATCCCCCTCCTTCTCTGGGTGCAATGTTTGACCGAATCCAGAGGGAGATTGAGGTGGAAGACGATCAAGTCGCTCGGAAAGGGCGAGAAACTAAGAGAAGGCCTGCTGAAAGAGAAGCTCCTAAGTATGCTGCAAAGGCTCACAACGCTGAAGCAGCAGCCCCTCCGGCCAACAAAAGATCAAAGAATGATGGGCGTCGATCTCCGACGAAGACCACTTTCACTGAGTGGAATTTACCAGTCGAACAGATACTCGACCGTATTCAACACGACGAGTATCTTCGGAGGCCCAATCCTCTTCAGCCAAATTCCAAATTCACAGCAGACAAAACAGTCTACTGCGAATTCCATCGAAGTCACGGCCACTCTACTGACCGATGCTATCGGTTGAAGTTCCATCTTGAAGACTTACTACGAGAGGGCCACCTTCAAGAATTCGTCAACAACGGGCACGATCAACGTCGAACCTCTGCCAAGGGGAAAGAAGTGTGTTGGATACATCAAATCTCTTCTAACCGGCAACCAATTTCTGTGAAGGCCAATGTCTTTGGCATTCATGAAACCTTGCACAATCAAGCTTTGACCGGGAAGGAAGTGGATCGGCAGGTTCGATGCATCTTCCATGTTCGATCTACTGCAAATAAAGAAGATACTTGGATCGAGAATCCCATCGAAGGTCTTGCTTGGCCATCCATAGTCTTCAACGACACCGATCTTCAAGGAGTTCATACTCCACATCGAGGCCCCCTGGTCTTGAAACTCATCATCGACGGAAGCACCGTCAATCGAATCCTCATCGACACCGGGAGCTCTATCGATATTATGTTCTCAGACTGTTTCAAACGTCTGGGACATAAGTATCAAAGCCTTGATGTCGTCCCGACTGTAATTACTGGTTTCAATGGTGAACAAAGTATCACGGTGGGCGAATCGAGATTCACCCTCGACCTCAGCCGAGAAACTCGAGTCTCGGTGAGGTTTGCAATTGTCGAAGGAGTCTCCAGCTACAACGCCATCCTCGGGCGACCATTCCTCCACCAGATCAATGCCATCTCCTCCTCTTACCATCAACTACTCAAGTTTGCAACTGGAGAAGGCATCGTCTGCATTCGAGGCGATCAGCAAGCTGGAAGATCTTGTGAAGCTGCTGCTGCCAAGACAGATCGCAAGATCAACATTGCTCCTCCAAAGCGGCCACGAGATGAAGCTGGTCCCTCTTCCAAATAGCAATCAAAGGAGATTCCGCTGACCAAACCTCCACCAATCGAATGGGAAGCATCACCTTCAATAGAAGAAATCATCCCGATCAACATAGGCAGCGGAGATCTCCCTCGATAAACTTTCATTGGTACCGGTCTTAGCGACGCAGAAGCGCAAGACATGGTATCCTTCCTCCAGTCCAATATCGACGTCTTCGCCTGGTGTTTCGAAGACATGCCTGGTATCAATCCAGATGACGCTTGCCATCGACTTGCAATCAAAGAAAAAATGAAGCCTGTCAAGCAAAAGCCACGCACCATCCGACCAGAGCTGCAAGTTGCTGTTCAAGAAGAAATCACCAAGCTACTCGCAGCAGGTTTCATCCGTGAAGTAGAGTACCCTACTTGGATCTCTAACATTGTTGCTGTTCTAAAGAAGAATGGGAAAGTCCGAGTCTGTATCGACTTCACCAACCTCAACAAGGCTTGCCCCAAAGACCCATTTCCCATGCCAAGGATCGATAGACTCGTCGATGCCACTGCTGGCCACGAGCTATTGTCCTTCATGGATGGGTATTCTGGATATAATCAAATTCCACTTCATCCAGACGATCAAGAGAAAACTTGCTTCGTGACTAGCCGAGGTCTCTACTGCTACAATGTAATGCCATTCGGCCTCAAAAATGTTGGATCTACCTATCAAAGGTTAGTCACAAAAATGTTCGAAGATCAGATCGGTCGCAACGTCGAAGTCTACGTCGATGATCTCCTCACCAAGAGTTCCATTCGGAGCAAGCACCTTTCTGATCTGGCAGAAACCTTTCAAGTTCTTCGAAAATATCGTATGAAGCTCAACCCAGCCAAGTGCGCTTTCGGAGTTCAATCTGGCAAATTCCTGGGTCATCTTGTGACCAGGAGGGGTATTGAAGCCAATCCCGATCAAATTCGAGCCATCATCGATATGCCTTCACCTACAAATCGAAAAGAAGTTCAACGCCTCATTGGAAGGTTAGCAGCACTCAATCGATTCATCTCAAAATCTTCCGACAAGTGCAAACCCCTCTTCGACAAACTACGAAAGGCGGATACATCTGGCTGGAGTCCAATCTGTGAATAAGTATTTCAAAGCATCAAGAAATATCTGGTGCAAGCTCCTATCCTGACTGCTCCATTGCAAAAAGAAGACTTATGGCTCTATCTCGCCGTAACTGATCAAGCAATCAGTGCAGTCTTAGTCAGTAGAAGAGAAGGCTTTGAGCATCCAGTCTACTATATCAGCCACACTCTTCTTCCGGCTGAAACTCGCTATTCAAAAACTGAGAAGGTCATCCTGGCCTTACTCACTGCATCGCGTCGTCTCCAACCATACTTCGTCTCCCACCAGATCACTGTCATTTCAGAACACTCACTCAAAGATATCATTGACAAAGCTGGTCGAGCTGGTCGAATGACCAAATGGGTGATCGAAATGAGTGCTCTGGGGATTCAATTCGAACCTCGCACTTCTATCAAAGGTCAAGCAGTCGCTGATTTTCTAGCTGACTTCCCAGTTGAAGACCCCATCACTTGGGAAGAAGATGTCGACATGCGCTTAGAAGATGAAGACAATACTCTGATCGTTCCTTCAACAAAGATTGATCCAAATCTTGAGGCTATTGCTGTGACTCCTCCATGGAAACTCTATACTGATGGAGCTTCTAGTTCGATCGGTTCGGGAACTGGGATAGTCTTAATATCCCCCGAACTTGATCATCTCCAGAAAGCCACTCTTCTTGGGTTTAATGCCACTAATAACGAAGCTGAATATGAAGCACTCATTTCCGGACTCGAAATGGCGGAATCTCTGGGGGTAGATCGAATCATCGTCTACAGCGACTCCCAATTGATCATAAGGCAAATTAATGGAGAATACACAGCTCGAGAAGAAAGAATGCAGTTCTACTTAGCCTTAGTACGACGTCTTCAACAACGTTTTACTATAACTGAGTTCGTTCAAATTCCAAGAGCAGAGAATCGTGAAGCAGATGCTCTAGCTAATGCTGCCTTCGTCCTTGGAGACTCACTCGGAGGAAGACAAATACAAATTGATTATCAAGAAATGCCCAAGACCATTCCCGATCAACAGATCCTTGCTACTACAAAGAGATCTGGGGGTGGAGATCAACTTGCATTGAACCTCACTACTACTACAAATGAGCCTGAAGACTGGAGACGATCAATCTTTGATTTCTTCAAGCATGGCAAAATGCCCGAAGATCCAAATCAAGCCCGAAGACTTCAAAGGAAGCTCCCTTGTTACACTATTCAAGGAGAGGATCTATACTTCAAATCTCACAACGGGATGTTACTCAAATGCCTTGGTCCTGAGCAAGCGCAGGCAATCCTGATTGATATCCACTCTGGAGCTTATGGAAATCATTCGGGAGGAAGATCTCTTGAAGCCAAGACGAAGCTACAAGGGTACTACTGGCCAACAATGGCAAGGGATGCTCAACAAATAGTTCAAAGATGTGAGCCATGCCAAAAACACGCTCGAGCTATCCATCTCCCTGCAGATAAGCTTCATCAACTATCTAGTCCCTGGCCATTCCATCAGTGGGGGTTAGATTTCTTAGGTCCTTTCCCTCCAACTCCGAGCAAGAAGAAGTATCTATTGCTGGCCACATATTACTTCACCAAATGGGTTGAAGCTGTGCCCCTCTTCCGAGAGACTGACGATGAAGTGATCAAATTCATTCGGCACAATATCTTCTCAAGATTTGGTACACCTCAAATTCTCGTTGCTGACAATGGAGCTCAATTTGATTCCGATAAGTTTCGAGAATTCTGTCTGAACAACGGTATCAAACTATTCTATTCAACTCCAAGATATCCTCAATGCAATGGTCAAGCTGAAGCCTCAAATAGAGCTATAATTGGTATACTCAAGAAGAAACTCAATGACAAGAAAGGATTGTGGGAACAAGTCCTACCTGAAGTTCTTTGGGGGTATCGCACAACTCCGAGAAGATCAACAGGGTTTTCACCCTTTCGTCTAACATATGGATCGGAAGCAGTACTCCCAACAGAAAATATATCAAGCACTTTGAAGACCAAAGCTGTTGAAGAAGGCATCAATGAAGAACTTCGGATCAATGATCTAGACTTCTCCGAAGAATTACGAGATCAAGCTTCTCTTCGTGTGGCCAAGTACCAGCAGAAGATCAAAAGAGCCTACGACAAGAAAGTCTACAAAAGACAGTTCCCAGTGGGTAGTTTAGTTCTCAGAGCAGTTTTCTACAACACCAAAGAACACAGCAGTGGGAAACTTGCTCCCAACTGGGAAGGTCCATACATCATCGAGTCAGTTGGAGGCAAAGGCTCCTATCGACTAATCTCGCCAGAAGGAGATAGGTTGCCACGAGCTTGGAATTCTAGACACCTCAAGCTGTTCTATCCTTGATGTAAATTATGTGATGAATAAAGATCTCTTTCAAGTCTTCAAATGTGCCAGTGTTCAGCTTTTCAATTCAAGTTCTGAAGCAGTTTCAAGTTATCTATATTCAAATTACCAGGTCTTTTAACAAGTTGGGGAGTTAGAGTTGCGACTCAACCCCTTACTAGCAAATGTTAAAAACTGACCATATTCAAGTTACCAAGTCTTTTAACAAGTTTGGGTGTTAGAGTTGCGACTCAACCCCTTACTGGCAAATGTTAAACTGACTTTCAAATTTCAATATTCAATTTCAATCAATTTCTACATCGTTTAACAGGTTTGGGTGCTTGAGTTGCGACTCAACCCCTCACATTCAAGTGTTATACGAATTCAAGTTTCAATTTTCAAGTTCCAATAAGTTTGGGTGCTTGAGTTGCGACTCGACCCCTTACATTCAAAAGATTATATCTATTCTAATGTTATTAAGATCATGATAGTCAAAGGCATTCAACTCAAGAGACATCCAATTTTCAAACACCAAGAAGATCTTCTATTATCAAAATATGCCAGATACAAGATTGAGCTGATACATTTCAAAAGTTTACAAGTACAACAACGAAGAAGGAGAAAAGTCTCAAGGCTTGGCCACACTCTTCGCATGAGACTTCTCCCCCTCAGATCCATCACGAGCTTTACTCGCAACCGATGCCTTGGAAGATCGGACACTGGCAACATGGGCCCTAAGTGCTTCTGCTGCCTTCTCAGCTGTGTCTCTGTAGCTCTGGCATTCGCTCCGCATGTGCTCCAGCTCCTTCTGGTGGGCCTCCTCCTTAGCCGCTGAAGCAGCAATTTGAGCCTCCAGCTCCTTTATTTTGGCCACACGTTCGAAGCCCAAGTTTTCGATCCTAAAGAATCGATTCTTCAATCCTAGGAGTTCATGACTCTGAGCCTCGTATTCGTTCTGCCAGCGCTTGCTCTCCAGTTTTTCCTTGCGAAGGGCCTCGGTCTTGACCTTCAGGGCCTCTTTCTTTGATTTTAGAGACTCCCTCAGCTGATCTCTCTCCGCGCTTACAGCCTCCAGGGCAGCAGTCAAACGAGATATTTCGGCTGAAGCTTCTTTTGCTCCTGCCTTCATGGAGAGCTTGGTAGCGACATTCATAACTGCTGAGTTCTGCAAAAGAACAAAAGAGTTGAATTATTCTGAAGGAAGATACAATTCAAATGATCGATCAAGCAGATGCACCTACCAACAGGTCAAGTCTATCGAAAGCTTCATCCAGAGTAGCCCCCGGGAGGTTGCAGAGTTTCCTGATCACAGCAGTGGGGTGGTTGATATCAACGTCACCCAAGCTTCTTATTGTTGGAGTCAATCCAGCAGGTGCACCTACAATCAACAAGAAATCAAAGTGTTAGATTATTTCCAAGCTTCAACGATAAGACAATCGAGACAAGTTAATACAATTACCTGAGGCTTCAACCCTCGGCTCTTTGCCCTTCCGGCGATCAGAGCCATCCTGAGGGGTCGACTTCTCCTGAATAGAAGTTGGCAATGGTTGAGGTTGAGGAGCCTCATCACCCACTCTACTTTCCCTCTCCAAATGGATAGGGGAGGAAGCATTCCGAGGAGGTGAGGCCTTTTCTCCCTCTTGTTGCCCGACTGGCTCGGTGAGTCCTGCCACCATGGCAGCCACTTCCTCAGCCAGAGAACGAGAGGGGGGTGGGGGTTGCTCAACCTCCACACCCCCGCTAGTTGTTGCTCCTTCAATGCGAGGAACGTCAGGGGGAATTTGATCGAGGGGCGTGGGGTTGCTTCCAACCCCAGCACTCCTCGATAGTTTTATTTTGAGGCGCATCGGCCTCTTCAAATCATCGAACTTGTAGGTGGAAACCGCCTTCGGGCCATCACCTTCTGCGTCGAGAACTTCTTCCATTTGACGGGCTTTGACCTCGTCAATGGGAATAGGAATCGAGTCCTCCCCCGTAGCACCACCAGTGGGGGTGGGAGGAATTTCTTCCTCACCACCCCCGTTTTCACCATCTCCACCAGAGGGGGTGGAAGTCAGATCATCCTCGCCGTTCCCTTCCTCGTCCTCGTCATTACCACTGTTATCGTGGCTGACATTTTCAGTTTCTTCTTCTTCCTCGGCGCTCCCCTTCTTTTCTTTTTCTTCTTCTTCTTCATTTTTCTTCCCTTCATTTTCATCTTCCTTTGGCTTCATAAGGGTTTTTCGCTTCTTCTTCACGGGGCCTCTTTGGAGCACCAACTTCTTATCCAAGGTAGGCAATCGGCGCCTTGCAGTGTAGATTTTCTTCTCGGCCCGAACCTTCCGGATGATCTTACCCGTATGGGGGTCCTCCTCATAGTCAGAGTATAGGACTTCATTGTCCTCGTATCTATCCTTTGATCGGTGGAGGAGATTGGCCTTGCCATATCTCACGGGGCAGTTGGAAAACTGCTTCCACGACCTGGTTCCACAGGTCAACTCCAGAAATAAATTATCGATTGCTCCAGCCCTCTCGGAGGTCCAGGCATAGATGCCTCCCTCGCTGTACATCTTCACTGCATCATGCACGCTGTCTCGGGGGGTGTCGGGCACTGACATGGATGTCCATGCGCCGGAAACAGAGATAGGCCAATCTGTGTACAGTTTGTCCGATGGAACTGTATCAGTTAGCGGGCGCAGCGGAGACACACCGGTCAAATTGTAGAATGGGCTGTCCCTCCTGTAAGCCCACCAGTAGTGGAAGAAAAAGTATCCAAGCTCGATCCGAGCGTCTTCACCTTCTGGGATGGTGGAGTAACAAGCCTTCAAGTCCTCTTGAAAATCAGACTCCACGCGGCAGAATACGTAGATAATTCGCCATGCGTTCCCAGTGACCTGCCCCGGGCAAAGGCCAGAGGTGTTCAGTAATCTTGCCGCGAAGGGTGGCAGAGGTAGACGCAGACCGCAGTTGAGTTGGCCGACGGTTACAATGGTTCCCATGACCTTCTCATTACTAGCAAAGCTCGTGAAGACGGTCTTCTTGTCGATGCCGAAAGCAGTCTGGATGCTAGGGAGTGAAGGCTGTGCCCCCTTCCCTTCTGTGAAGAAAGAGAGCAGTGCTTGCCATTTCTTTCTCTTCGTATCCGTGAACTCACCGCCTATATTGTACATATACTCCGTCTCCTCTGTCAAAGGCATGAGCGGACCCAGAACAAATTTCACTTTCGGGATATGCTCTGGCCTAGATGGCGCTGAAGCAAATCCTACGCCTTGGTGCCTCTTGCCCAGTTGGCCAAGTTCGGCAAGCGCGGCCTTGCCTTTGCCACGACCCCTCGGAGGGGAGGGAACTTCAACAACTTCAACAATTTCCTTCCCTTTTCTCTTTGAGGGAACCGTACCGGACTTCTTCGAACTGCCAGAGGAAGCCATCTGATCGATCGAGCAAAAGCAGAAATCGGGAGCAAAGGGTCTGAACTTCGAAAAATTTTGGAAGCGTGAGGCGAAATAACAGCCGGTGAAAGCTTTTGTACCCAGGGTAAAACAGGTGCGCAAATCGAGAAGACACGTGTCTTCACCATATCAAATCGCGTGTTTTTGTAGGTACACGTGGCATCCATCCGTAGCAAGCGCAAAAACAGGCGAAACGTCGGACCAGACGAAACGTCGGACCACCGGTCCACGTGAACCAAACGGTCCAAGCGAGTCACCGGTCTGAGTAAACCGGACCGCCGGTTCAAAGCCACGTTCAAGCCAACCAAAGATTCAAAACAGGAAGGATCAAGCTCCATCAATGTTCGAAACTCTGCCGAAAGAATCGAAGAACGAAGCAGTAAACCTTCTCTGAAGGGCAGGTTCAAAACTTTATATTGATCTGTCAAATTTCTACTGGATCTGGCAAAAAACCAAGGTTTTTTGCCGATCACTCGAACCTTGACCGGATATTTTTCACCGATCGGACAAACCTGTCCGATCGGTGAAAATCATTCGATCGGTCAAATTTCTACTGGATCTGGCAAAAAACCAAGGTTTTTTCCCGATCACTCGAACCTTGACCGGATATTTTTCACCGATCGGACAAACCTGTCCGATCGGCGAAAATCATTCGATCGGTCAAATTTCTACTGGATCTGGCAAAAAACCAAGGTTTTTTGCCGATCACTCGAACCTTGACCGGATATTTTTCACCGATCGGACAAACCTGTCCGATCGGCGAAAATCATTCGATCGGTCAAATTTCTATTGGATCTGGCAAAAAACCAATGTTTTTTGCCGATCACTCGAACCTTGACCGGATATTTTTCACCGATCGGAGAAACCTGTCCGATCGGCGAAAATCATTCGATCGGTCAAATTTCTACTGGATCTGGCAAAAAACCAAGGTTTTTTGCTGATCACTCGAACCTTGACCGGATATTTTTCACCGATCGGACAAACCTGTCCGATCGGCGAAAATCATTCGATCGGTCAAATTTCTATTGGATCTGGCAAAAAACCAAGGTTTTTTGCCGATCACTCGAACCTTGACCGGATATTTTTCACCGATCGGACAAACCTGTCCGATCGGCGAAAATCATTCGATCGGTCAAATTTCTACTGGATCTGGCAAAAAACCAAGGTTTTTTGCCGATCACTCGAACCTTGACCGGATAATTTTTTACCGACCGGACAAACTTGTCCGATCGGCAAAAATCATTCGATCGGTCAAAATTCCACTGGATCTGGCAAAAAACCAAGGTTTTTTGCCGATCACTCGAACCTTGACCGGATAATTTTTAACCGATCGGACAAACTTGTCCGATCGGCAAAAATCATTCGATCGGTCAAATTTCTACTGGATCTGGCAAAAAACCAAGGTTTTTTGCCGATCACTCGAACCTTGACCGGATATTTTTTCACCGATCGGACAAACCTGTCCGATCGGCGAAAATCATTCGATCGGTCAAATTTCTACTGGATCTGGCAAAAAACCAAGGTTTTTTGCCGATCACTCGAACCTTGACCGGATAATTTTTTACCGATCGGACAAACTTGTCCGATCGGCAAAAATCATTCGATCGGTCAAATTTCCACTGGATCTGGCAAAAAAAACCAAGGTTTTTTGCCGATCACTCGAACCTTGACCGGATAATTTTTTACCGATCGGACAAACTTGTCCGATCGGCAAAAATCATTCGATCGGTCAAATTTCCTACTGGATCGGTCAAAAAACCATGTTTTTTGACCGATCACCCTATTCTTGACCGGTTGAATTTTGACCGATCGGTCAAAATTTGACCGATCAGTCAAATATGACCGATCGGTCAAAAATTAAACCGATCGGTCAATTTTCAACCGATCGGTCAAATTTCCTACTGGATCGGTCAAAAAACCATGTTTTTTGACCGATCACCTGATTCTTGACCGGTTGAATTTTGACCGATCGGTCAAAATTTGACCGATCGGTCAAAATTGACCGATCGGTCAAATTTGACCGATCAATCAAAATTAACCGGTCAGTCCTTTTTTACGCTAACACGCGACAAGTTTCTTCGTGTCCTTTTTTCAAAACAGGGAGTTGCTGTTCTTTGCACCAAATCCAAGCCAGCCAGAAGGCAATCTAGCTAACTTGGAGGGGGTAACTGTGGGTGCAAATTTTGGCAGAAGTCTACCAACTACCACGGGACCCACCGGCCCTGCCTGGTGGGCCCACGAAGACTACCACGGGACCCACCGGCCCTGCCTGGTGGGCCCACGAAGACTACCACTGGACCCACCAGCCCTGCCTGGTGGGCCCACGAAGACTACCACGGGACCCACCGGCCCTGCCTGGTGGGCCCACGAAGACTACCACTGGACCCACCAGCCCTGCCTGGTGGACCCACGAAGACTACCACGGGACCCACCGGCCCTGCCTGGTGAGCCCACGAAGACTACCATGGGACCCACCGGCCCTGCCCGGAAGGCCCACGAGCCTGTGGAATCCCCCAGAAGACGGTAGCGGGGCCCGCTAGCTTTACCTGGAGAATCCCCAGATACGACGGCAGAAAACGCCATTTAACCCAGAATTCCCACCAGAGAATCCTATAAATAGCAGTGCCTACGAATGTAAAAGGATCCGAAAATTCTGATTTCCACTCTGAGATCTGACTTTCAGAACCAGAGCTCTGGGATTTTCAACTTCTGATCTACCATCTCTCCTTGATCTTCTTTTCTCCTTAAACGAGATCAGAGGGTTTTCAGTGACACTCGGCCTGTCGAGGTCACTTCAACTGAAGTGTTAGTGAATTCGGGTTGCTCCCTATAGCACGGAGACGTAGGCTTCGGCTGAACTCCGAGATCACATCTCGTGTCACAATCTCTCTGATTGCATATCACTTTCTATTGACTTATCAAAAGCAACAACATCCATCAATAGATCGATCAACGATCTTCGACGTCAACTTCGACTCCAATTGACTGGTGCTGCGAGAGTCTTCGGGTCGGCACGAAGATTTTCCCCCACATGGTCCTTGAAGGGCCAGGCTAAGCCCCATCAATTTCTGCCCCTGAAGAGCCAGTCTAGGGTCTATCAATTTGTCGGTCTATGAAAAGCTTAGTCTGGGTTAGGGCTCGACCCCTAGAACAACGGACTGAGCTTGGTTTAACCCCCAAACTGCCCATGCACTTCCGTTTGATATGCCTAAACCCAATATAGGGATTCTTGCATATAGCCCCCTATATACTAGGGATGTCAACGATGAGGTTTTGGGCAAAACCGAAACCGCACCACAACACCGAACCGGCATGCCAAACCGTATCGCACCACGATAGTGTATCATTATGTAAAACCAAAACCGTATCATGCAATGTGGTGCGGTGCACCACAGTTTATCATTATAATAGCCTAAACGGTATGGTTTTATGCGGTTTTGGTCAAAATCAAAACCGCACCACTACATAGAAACTGGAAACTGAAATCACACCGCACCGTGATGGTGTTATATTTTGGCAAACCAAAACCACACCATGCGGTGCGGTGCAGTATACCATGGTTTTTTATTTTAAATCGTACCGCTGCCACCCCTACTATATACTAGAATAATTGCATATTAGTCCCTAGAAACTTCATACTTATATATTGGTTCCTGAAAAATAAATTATACATATAAATCGATCCGTCGTGTTAATTGACGTATATTTGAGAGGACTATTCTAAGTATATTTGTGGTTTATCGTCACCAACCGTTATCAAGTAGACTTTAACTCTGGTATGCCTTTTACTCTAGGTTTTACATCACTGGCGGAGCCAACTAAGGCCCGGTGGGGGCAAGTGTCCCCACTGAAATTTCAAAGATAGAAATTATACTTGCCCCCGAACTTTAGCTCAAAAATACTTAATCCCCCTATAGTTAAGGAACTACGTTTTGCCCCCTTTCATTTCTGTTTTGATTATATAAAAATCATCAAATGAGGTAATTAAGTAATTGACAAAAAGGTATTGTGCTAACATATCAAACTCTAGGTAGCGATTTGGAACAAACAACAGGGGGTTAAGTGTTTTTGAGCTAAACTTTAGGGGGCAAAGTGTAATTTAACAAAAAAAAACTGATTCATCCCTTTCAATTTGTCTCACCCTTGCACCTCTTTGGCTTACAATGCTCGTAAATCGCAGTCCCGCACATGAGCTGCACTGTACGGTCATTCTCGGATACTCGGACCTCTGTCCGTGTCTCTTATGTCTGAAACTTGTGATCGGAGATGGCAGTTTGTTCCTTACCCCAGATCAGACAGTGACCCGAGTCCCCTCCCCTCGTCCCCCAAACCAAAATATATATATATGCCAAAACCCTATCCTCTCTATATCTCTTTTTCTCTCTCTTTGAATTTATGTCTCTAATAGAATGAATTCCTAACTCCGCCAGTGTCTTATACAACAATTAACCTCATGTCATTTAACCGAACGTCACATCACATGCTCTCCATTTGCACTATTAAGGTTTTTCTGTGTGATTCTCTGAGCCTAACTTGTCCTCTTCAGGTTAACTAGGGTACAGTCATACCAGTAAATCCATGAAGTAACTATCACACCACGAATATACCTACTGGCAACCGCAGGGGCTGATTTTCTCATATAATCTGGTTTGCATAGGTTGATACGTAAATATGAAAAAAGTTAAGGCCTAATATGCAATTAGCGTAGTTTCCAGTTTCCACCCAAAAATCGATCAGCTATGGAATCTATGTGATCCAGATTTCGGGTCGGGTTCGGGTTTTCGTGCTCCATTTTCAACGCAGTCCACAGAGTCTCTCTCTCTCTCTCTCTCTCTCTCTTTAGGTTTCAAAGAAAATAAAGCCGTTTGTCTTCCCCCGCCGGCGCGCACGTCCCACTCTTCCTCCTTCCTTCGTCCAGCGAGTGATCAAAGAGAAAAGCGATCGCCGCCAAGAAAAGCAAAAGCAGAAAAGAAACCCCCCATTACACCCCAAAGGCATGCTTTAGAGAGAGAGAGAGAGAGAGAGAGAATATATGGGGATCGTAGGTAGTGATTCCTGCGAGATCCCGTCGCTGTGGCCAAGCTCGTCTCCATCCAGCCATGGCAGAGATCGTGCCGGAGGGCCCCTCCCACCAGCCGCCCAGAAGCTCCTCCGGCCCTCACGGACGGCCGTTCGACAGCGAGAAGCTGCCACCCACCCTGGTCTCCGATATCCGGCGGTTCCTCCGCGTCGCCAACCAGATTGAGAGCGAGTCCCCTCGCGTCGCCTATATCTGTAAGAACCAGATGCGGCTTTTTTTTCCCAGTTTCCCAACGGTTCATTTGTTTCTTTAAGAATGTTAGCTATGTTTTACTTGTTCATCATAGTAATTTGGATGACAAAGTTTGACACCTAAATATTTTGGTGTATGCACATGTCCATAGACCACAAATACACATACAAAACTTAGTGTCACGCTAGTCACGTCATTATCATCATCGTCACCATCATCATCATCATCGAATTCGATAACGAATTTACTTCTCCTTCATTTCCTATGAAAGATATATCTTCATTTGACGACGATATGTTCCCTTGATTCAACATTGCTTATGTTTTGATCACTTCTAATACGAAGCTAATGGCCTCCAACTCTGTGGTCCTATATTATCATTAGAGGTACACGAGTATACAAATATTTGGAATTGAATTATGGCGATCGATTGCAGAGATATGGAAGATTCTCTATAGTACTTTTCAGCTCAGAAAACCTCCGACTCTTTTTCTTTTCTTATGGAAGCTCAAATTCATGGGGAGATTGCTTATTTCGTGTTGTAGGCTTATTGAGGATATAATATGCGTTGAGAATAGTGTCAAGCCGATTCGGTTTTTGGTCGAAAGCCCCGAACTCGAAATACACCCTGATTCTTATTCTGTTAGCCGGTTTGGCCTGCTTCGCATTTAATTTGAACTGGTTTGGTTCTGGTACGACCGGCCCTTTCCTCCTCATCCTCCATTTCCTATGAAAGATGTTATCAAAATATGCAAACTAAGTCTTACTAACTAGCTTTTTAGCATCATTTATAACCTTTCTATACCTTTCTAAGTCCTCAATGTCATGTGTTTTCTATCACTCTTTAAAGCATAATCTCTCTTCCTTGATTGCCTGTTGGACCTCATTATTCCACCACCAGGTATCTTTATCCCGACACTTATTCTTCAAGAACTTCTCTAGCAATTTCTCTTAATACAGTTTGCCATTTGATCCCACATGATATTTGGTCTAGTTTTCAAGACACAACCCTGTCAACCCCCCTCCTTTACTAATGTCTTTTTAAAGGATGCCCTATCATTCCCTTTTAAATTCCACCACGGACCTATATTAACTTCGTTTCTTTTCTTCTTGTTGTTAATGTACATATCCAAACCTACTAGCCTTGAAATTTCCATTTAGAAGAAATAGGTAATTATTTAAATTTTCTTTATTACATATTACTTTGAATTTTGGGCTCTAATTACTAGAATCACGTTTTCTTTTCATCTCTTAAGTTATGTTGAAACGACATGCACTTAAGTATTCATTCATCTGCCTTGAGGAAGGGATGAGAGGGATGACATGAGATAAATGGAGATAGAAAACTCTATTAACGTATACCCTTTACTTGGTGACATGGAAAAGCTTGCTGTAGTGATAATGGAGATAACCCTTACCAAGAATGACTAGCCCTTTATAAGAATGACTAATGAAGATGGGTTCACAAAGCCGATCCCAAACGGTTGGGACAAGGCTGATGGTTAAGTTTTTTTTATTACTCTTGATTCTTTGTGATGCAGGGGGATGGGGAGACATATCTTTCCTAGGTTGTATCAAGTCAGTTAAGCCCCCCTCTGAAATCTATTTTAAGATTAGAGAATTTTCGTTCCACCTGTATTTTATATTTAGGTGTCCCTAGGTGGGAACTTTGCAATTTATATTAGCTTATATCATACTTTCTCATTAAAATGAATTAAGGAAGATTTTTAATGGGTATATATTGGTTAAATAACTCTACTTTGATGTTCTTAATTGCATAATATATTCCCTTCAATTCGTCAATTATGAAGAAACATGTCTCGTGCTATTATCCTACTTGAGCAGTTATTTATGCTCAAGAGTACATTCTCTTTTCTTTTGAAAGCGATATATTTATTTCTATACATAATGGACACTGTGTAAGAAAACTGTTCCTTTGATCCAGTTGGTGTGATTATTTATTTCTCAATTATACAAACTCCATGGACAGGCCGTTTCCATGCTTTTGAAAGGGCACACATGTTGGATCCTTATTCAAGCGGACGGGGTGTTCGACAATTCAAAACTGTTCTTCTTCAGCGACTTCAACAGGTGCTTATAACTTTAGTATGTCTACCGTAGATGCTGAACTTATACAATTTCTATCTTTTTTTGCGATGAAAAAAGGCATTTCTTTAATTTTTTATAATAACAAGTAGAAATGGCTGGGATATCTAATTTATTTTTCATACTCATTTATTTTATTCGACAGTTCAAGTGCTCATAATGATTCATTCGTACTCTGATTTAATTAATATACTAAAAAGTTTAATATATTGTAGTCACCCCTTTTTTTTTTTTGGAAAGTGTAGTAACCCTTTTATGTTGTGTTAGGGATCAAAAACAGCAATTTATGAGGCCTATATCCATTTGTTATGCAATTAGACTTTCTTCGTTATGTATTATATTTACATAATAGACGTCTAAGGTGTATAGTAATTACATATATTACGTTGCGTATAATTGCATCACACCCAACACTTGTTCCTTAGGTTATTTAGTTTTAGAGTCAGAAATCATCGTCTTGGTCTTTTCACAATACGAGAACTTGATTGTCCTGCTAATAATATCCCTATTGAATGAGTCTCTCCTTTTACCCTCTTTTAGGCGGTACCTGTACGCTGTACTAGAATATCAAGACTAGTCTTGGTTGGATGCTGGCCACCATTCTGATCAGCCCTGAAGTTTGCCTGAACTGTGATCCAAAATAGTCTTAAATCCCCCTTCGGCCATGCTATTCCCAACTAAGGATAAACTACTTTTGTTGCCCATTTGACATTATTCTCATTGTTTTAGCTAATCTCTCTGTTTATCTATTTATTTATGTGCTAGCATTGGGTTATTTGTTTTCAGGTACTTTGGTTTATCCTCTGTGCACTCCACTTATTTATAGGTCCATTTTTATCTTTGATTGTTTAACCTTCTTTGACTTTTTTGCATAATCGCAAGTTCCACATTCAAAATAACACATTATGGTAAAACTATGGAATTTTAAAACATGAAAATTTTGGTGAAGGTATGAGATGTACTTGAAGATAAAATAAGATAAGAATAAAAAAATGTAAAAGTTACTCCATTATATACTTTGTGCATACAAAGATAAGAATGGGAAAGACGACGATAACAAAATAAGACTAACAAGGAAAAATTCCATTGATAATTTGCAAGTATTTCATGAATAGGTTCTAAATGTTTCATGAGAAACTATGAATACTTCTTGATATTTAGCGAAGCTCATGAAACACTAGGAAATTATTATCTGGATTTGCTACCCATGTAAAAGTCCTGAACTTAAGTTTGGGTCTAGAAACCATGATGAGAGAGAGAGAGAGAGAGAGAGAGAGAGAGAGGCAACACACATTTCATTAGCGCAAACTAGCAATATACTTGTGAATCTATACACCAAAAAAATATTATGTGTTAATTCAATTATGTACAACCTAACTACTCCTAACACACCTAAAACTGTAATAGTGAGGTAATGAGGTTTGGGTCCATTTCCTCCTATTTCTCTTCTTCCAAATCCTCTTCAATAACATGCAGAACCAGGCTCCAAAGTTCCTTTACTAATGCTCACAGGTTAAATACCTCACCAACTAGCAAACATGCCTCAAATATTGAGATCAAAAATACCCAGTGCACCTCAAAGAGGGTGGTCATATAAGATGCCTTCCATCCAATGAAAAGTCAAACATGTGGATTGAGGGATTCATGAAGGCTAAACTCTTGGTGATAGTCACAATTAAAAAATAGCTAAGGCTGTCGTCTATCAAAAAAGAATATCTGTAAGATGCAGTTAGCTGCTCCAAATTAGTACAATCAGGTTGGAGGCTACAGTAGCACCATCTTTTCCAAACACTCTGAAGGAAGTACAGTGTTCTAAAAAGTGGCCTAGGCGGCCGCCTAGGCGCTGGAAGGTCCTCTCCCACCTAGCCTAGTCCTAGGCGGTGCAGAAAAACGGCCCATGCCTCTAGGCGGGGCTAGGCGGCTGCCTAGGCACTATAACGTGTAAAGCAAAAACGTCTTGGCGGCCTAGGCGCTAAAAGGTCCCCCATCGCCCGGCTAGCGCCTTGTGCTTTTTAGAACATTGAGAAAGTGTGACAAACCCTGTGATGGATAAAGAGAGAGATAAAAACTAGGGTTTGGGAGGATAGAGGATCTGTCTCATTCATGAGACCAATGGCCCAAATATATGAGACTATACATGAGGCCTATGCAAGGCAAAGTATAAAATGTAAAATACATATACACTAACCCCCCCCCCCCCCCCCCCCCCTCATACTCAAGATTGATCATATATTGAGAGTTTGCAGATCAAGAACTGAAACCGCGGAGTAAGATGTGACTTCGTGAAGAAGTCGGTAATCTGCACGGCTGAGGAAACATGTGGAAGAGATACCGTCCTAGCCAGACACCGTGGAGTAGAATGTGACTTTGTGAAGAAGTCGGTAGGATTCGACTTCGATCTCTATGTGCTTCGTGTGCTCGTGGAATACCGGATTACTAGCAATCTAAATAGCGCTCCGGTTGTCACAGTGCAAAGGAGTAGGACCAGAGACAACAACATCAAGATTCTTGAGAAGACGTCGAGGTGAGCAATCTCTTTGGTCGTGGAGGCCATGGCACGATACTTTGCCTCAGTACTAGAAAGAGACACCACCCCTTGCTTTTGCTGCGCCAGGACACCAGAGAGTTATCAAGAAAGAGACAGAAGCCAGTGGTGGAGCGACGCGTAGTCAGATCACTCGCCCAATCAGCATCAGAGTAGGCCCGAAGAGTAAGGGAAGAGGTCGAGGGCAAAAACAATGACCTAGTGGCCGTACCTTGGAGATAGTGATGGATCCGAAGGAGAGCGCCATAGTGAACAGAACTTGGAGCTGCAACAAACTGGCTGACAATGCTGACGGTGTGGGCAATGTCTGGCCTAGTAATGCAAAGGTAAACAAGCTAACCCACAACCTGCCGGTACCGAGTGGGATCAGGAAGAGGCTTGCCATCTATGGGACGGAGCTTCAAGCGAAGCTCAAGAGGAGTGTCCACTATGCTAGTATCAGACAGGGCGACACGACTGAGAATGTCGGCAAGGTACTTCTACTAGGAGAGCAGAATACCACGCGCATATAAGCAACATCAAGTCTAAGGAAGTAGCGAAGAGGACCGATGTTCTTTATCTGAAACTGGAGCCAAAGGTGTTGCTGAAGGGAAATAATCGCAGTGGAGTCATCACTTGTAATGATCATGTCGTTGACATATAACAGGAGAATTGCTCGGCCCTATGAGGACGATCACACAAACAGAGAGTGATCCTGGGAACTCTAAGAAACCAGCCTCCGTGACAGCTCGACGAAAATGCTCAAACCAGGTTCGAGAGGCCTGCTTGAGGAGGGATGCGAAGGCCAGGTGGAGGTTGCATGTAGACAACCTCAGACAAGTCACCATGAAGAAAGGCATTCTTCACGTCCATCTGTAGTAGTGGCCAGTGATAAACTGTAGCAATAGCTAGAAGGGTACGAACGGTGGTCATCTGAGCCACTGGTCTAAAGGACTTCTCGTAGTCAATGTTATACTCCTGAGTAAAGCCACGAGCCACCAACCGAGTCTTGTGTCTCTCAACAGATCCGTCAGGTCGTTGCTTGAGCTTAAATATTCATTTGCAGCTAACACCAGCAGGGAGGGGGACAACATCCCAAGTCTAAGTTTGAGCGAATGCCTGGAACTCCTCTGCATTGGCCCGCTCCACAGAGGGGACCGAGGTGCCTCGTGGTAGGTCTGGGGCTCCTAACCAATGTGAAGGGTCAATAGAAAGGCAGTGAACTGAGGGGCGTAGGAGCTAACAAAAGCAAAACCAAAGGGGTTAGGGTGCCCAGTGTCAAAGCTAAAGCGATCAGGTGGGCGGCGCCCATGCTGGGGAAAGCAAGGCGAGCATGGATCCACAGTAGACGGGGACGGAGCAGGCGTAGTAGGCACAGTACCAGAGGTGTCCACAACATCGAATGAGTCAGAGGGACTAATTGAGGGAGAGGAAAGGACCAGAGTGACCAGACGAATGTAGACCTGAGGAAAGGAACTACAGAGCTTAGGAGGAGAAGGAGGAACGAACAAAGAGAAGTCACCAGAAGAGTCCCCAAGAGTAGGGAAGGAGGCGACTGGCGATGAGGACAGAGGTAGAGGTGCGAGTGGAGTAGGTAGAACAGGCGGAAGCAGGAGAGGAGACGCAGGTGGTGAGGCTAATTGGAAAGGAGGATCCAGGAAGGTAAGATCCTGAGAGTCTGAGACTCAGAGGAGTAGTAAGGCATATCCTTGACAAAGGAAACATACCAAGAGATATGAATAAGACGAGCTAAGAGATCATAACAACGATATCCCTTGTGCTCGGAGCTAACCCCAAGGAGGATGCACTTAGCTGCCTGTGCAGATAACTTTGTGCGCTCATGTGGAGGAAGGACAAAACATGTGCAATCGAAGAAGCGGAGCAAACTATAGACAGAAGGCGAAGAGAAAAGTTGCTCGTGAGGAACATCTCACTTGGGAGAATAGAGGAAGGAGTGATGTTGATGAGATGAACAGAGGTCAAGATAGCCTCCACCCAAAAACGCCAAGGAACAGAGGTAGAGAGGAGAAGAGCACGCGCAGTCGCAAAAATGTAATGGTGCTTCCTCTCGGCAACACCGTTCTGTTTATGAGTGTGAGGACAAGGGTGCTGAAAGAGAGTCCTATGGGACTGAAGAAGAGTCCGCATAGCAGCGGAGCGATACTCAAGAGTGCAGTCGGATTGAAAAATCTTGAGGCGCCGAATAAACTAAGTAAGAACCATCGAGGTGAAGTCCTGATAGGCCTGGAAGACATCAGAATGGTGACGAAGGAGGTAAACCCAAGTGTACCTACTGAAGTAATTTACAAACGAGACATAATATACATATCCACACATCGAAGGAAGCGGAGACAGACCCCAAATATCAGAATATGAACTAAGTCAAAAGGAGCAGAGCTCTGAGATATACTATGAGAAAAAGGGAAGGCTGCAGCTTTAGCAAGCTTGCAACCACTACATGTACTCAAGGAAGAAAAAGGACCACGACCCAGAGCCCCAGAGTGGAGAAGTCTTTTGAGTTTAGGTTTTGAAACATGACCTAACCTCCTGTGCCACTGATCGGCATCAGGGGAGACAACATCACAATAACTCGAATCAAAGGTAGCCAGAAGGTGAAGGTAGTTTAGCTGGTACAAGGCGCCTACCCTACGACCTGTCCCAATCACCCGGCCAGTATGCGGATTCTACACAACATAAGAAGAAGAGGAGGTAGGTCACAAAGCAGCCAGAGTCACATAAACTACTAACAGAAATGAGATGCATGCGAAGCACAGGTGCATGAAGAACAAAGGGTAAAGAGAGACGGCCAACCTACTAGATGGACAAAAGAGACCCATCAGTAGTGTGGATCGAAGGGATATGCGGGGCAGACTGATAGGCGATGAGCAAGGAGGCATCAGAAGTAATGTAATGAGAAGACCCATTTTCTAGAATCCAGACGACAAAAGTACTAGGCACGACAGAGAGTGCAGAAGACCGGGAGGGCCCTGAGGAGCTGACGGACTACTGGAGGAGTTGAGCAACCTACTGCTGAAGGAGCTGAAGATCGGCTGCAATGGCCATGGTACTGGTCAGATGAGCAGCAGCAGTAGCAAAGGTGGTCACTAGGCGTCTACGGCCTCAGAAGGCCTGACGTCGCTCCGGGTGAAGGCGAAAGCAGGAGTCTACTAGGTGACCCGACTTCAGGCAGAGGGTGCACACAGGTCGTCCCTTAGAGGCAGGAACCGTGGAAGAACCAGTAAGAGGAGGCGGCACAGCAGCTAGAACTCCCTGAAAACTAGCAGGAAGAGGAGAGATCCGGGTGGCGATCGTACAAAGTCTAGTCTCCTCGGCCATCAACTCAGCGATGGCAGTATTCAAGCGAGGAAGCGGATCTCGATGAATAAGCTGGCCAGCCAAAGGATCAAACTCAGGACGAAGTGCCATGAGGAACTGGTAAAGTTGGCACCACTCGCGGAAGGACTGATACTTAAAGACATGGGAGGCGTCAAGAAGGGGCTCGAGCTCTTGCAGCTCACGCCAATAGGTACGTAATTGGCAGTGGAACTGCTGAACAGACAGCTCACCCTGCTGAGCAGTCTGAGCCTGAGAAAGGAGCTGATACTCCCCCACTCGTCTCAACAAAACGCTCAGTGAGATGGGCCCTAATCCCGACAGTAGTGGCAATGCAGACAAGATCGGCACGGAGGGAGCTGTCTACAGAAGAGACGAGGAAGGTTCGAAACTGGCGATCGTGCTTCTGCCAGGCGGAGGCAATGGCAGCAGAGGAGTCAGGCACATTTGGAGGAGCAACCGACGAAGGAGCAATGGAAGCAGAGGAGGCAAGTGCCGTTGAGATGACCGAGCTCGCTAAGAATGGCGTAGAAATAGAGCCATCTAGATGCCCAAAAAGATCACGACCATCAAGGGCACTCTGAACGGTGGTAGACCAAGCATGCCAGTCACTGGCCGACAGAAGAGGAAAGTTGTCGAGGATGGGAGAAAATCCCGTGAGTACTCAAACGGAACCTCAGATGTCAAAGCCATGAGGAGAAAATGATAGAGCACGATAATCTATAACCGGTCCAGGAGGGCTTGTGCGATCAAGGATCAAAATACCGGCCGGTACGAACCGTACCGGCCGGTTCAAACCGAGAACCGGACCGAACCGCACCAGTATCCAATCGATACCGGTCGCGAGGCTTAAATCACGTAAATACCGGCCGGTTCCGGTTCGAACTGGTTCGAACCGGTCGGTTTGAACCGGTACCGGGTATAAAGTATGGTTTTGGGTGGTTTTTTCATTCCGATTTTATTTTTTTGGGCATCTTTCTTTATTCCCACATAAGGTGAACCTCCATACTAGCTGGATTTGCAAGATTTGAAGTCAAAAACTCGGATTTGCAAGATCAAAATCACATTTGAAGGTATGTTTTTATAATTTTTATAATTTTTCTTTTGTTTTGTTGTATTTTTTTTGAAAAAAATCAAATAATTATGGTGAAAATGTTGAAATGGGCTAGATCTATGCCATCAAAGCTTAGATCTATAGATCTATAAGCATCATCTCCAAATTTGCATGATCGGTTCATGCAAATTTAGGGGTTTTCCAATTTTTTTTTCTTTTTTTGCATTTTTTTTTAAAAATAAACCAAATAATTGTGGTGAAAATGTTGATATGGGTCAGATCTATGCCATCAAAGCTTAGATCTATAGATCTATAAGCATCATCTCCAAATTTGCATGATCGGTTCATGCAAATTTGGGTTTTTTTATTTTTATTTTTATTTTTTGTATTTTTTTAAAAAATAAACCAAATAATTGTGGTGAAAATGTTGATATGGGTTAGATCTATGCCATCAAAGCTTAGGTCTATACAGTGACTTTATAACTTAAAAAGTGACTTTATAACTTAAAATTCCACAATTTCACCATTTAGAATCATATAGTGAAAATAGTGACTTTATAACTTAAAAAGACCGGTTCATACCTATAACTAGTTTACTAATGATAAAAAAATCACAAACCAGTATTTTAGATTATTCTAGATTTTTTGGTTATTTTTTCAAATTTTTTTGAAACCAAAAATCAATTCACATCGGTATGGACCGGTTCAGACCGATACTGGTTCGTACCGCCCGGTTCGAACCATTTTTTCGGCTGGCCGATAATTTGTCGGCGACCGGTATTTTTATCCATGTGTGCGATACAAGGGAGGCACGACGAGAAGAAAGGGAAGAGACCTGCGGAGCCGGGAGCCAGGACCTGCGAAGCCAGAGCGCAATACCAAGAGACCTGCGGAGTCGGGAAGTTTGAGTGATGCAAAACGATGCAGGTGGACTGGAAATCAATAGTTCAATTGTACTAGCGGTGTTCACTATAAATTAAAAGTTTCAGGCAGGAAATTTTGTTCAAGCCATCAGCAAGGAATAATGGGTTTTAAAGAAAACTACTAGCATCGGGCTGTCCGATCTTAGTTCCAAGAATTAAATAAACAATGCTTATATTAAGCGACAAGAGTCCGTCCTGCAATATCAAGAACTAATAACTTAACAGACAGGTGGGGACACACAACCTCACGATGGTGGACAGCAGTCGGTACAGATAAGATACTAGAGATCCGATTAATAGAATTACCGGAATACCCTACTAGGAGGAGACGTACCTACTGAGGATCATGCTTGGCCTCAGGAATCCGAATCGAACAGGAACTTTGAAAATTTTGATCAAATATCCGGGAAACCGTCAGCATTCTCAATCGAACCCGTGATCAACGTCCGGGTCAGCCGTCAGCATCCTCAACGGAACCTGTGATCAACATCCGGGTCAGCCGAGGATGATGGAATCAGGGTCACGGGTTTGGAACAGAGTGGGATCGGGTTGGGTCGGGGTTGGTTGCGAGGCTGAGGGATGGGGAGAGGGGAGGTCGGAGTGGCGCGGGGCTACGGAGGAGTCAGGGTGGTGCGGGTTTGGAAGAGGAGAGGAGGCAGGGGTGGTCGGGCGCGGGCCGCAAGGAGGAAGGAGACGGGAGGTGAAGAAGGAGGCGGGGTGGTCGGGTGCTGGTCGCGAGGAGGAGGGGCGGCGGGTCTGGGTGTGGGCTGCGAGGAGGGGAGGCGGGGGTCGGGGTCGGGCTGGGACAGGGGGGATGGAAAGGAGGAGGTGGGCCGGTGATTGGGCGCGGGGCAAGGAGAGGGAGGGTGAGGTCGGGTTGGGTCGGGCTTGGGGCAGGGTACAGAGCAGGGGAGACGGAGGGGTTGGCCGGGGCTGTAGCGCGGGGAGGGGAGGGGAGGGGAGGAGAGGGGGGCTGGGGCGCGAGGAGAAGGGAGGAGGGATGGGGCTCGGGAAGAGTGGGGGGGTCGGGTTGTTGGTGGGCACGGGCAGGGTGCAGGGAGGAGGGGTAGGTGGCACTGGGGTGTGGACGGAGAGAAAGGGGAGAGATGAGAGACGAGGAAGAGAGCTGATGGAAGATGGGAAGTAAAGCAGACTAGGGTTTCACGCCTCTAGTTCTGACCTAGGGTTTCACACACCTAGGGTTAGGGTTAGGGTTTCACACGCCTTGCCCTTAGTCTCTCAGCACAAAGTGGAGGAAACCAAAAATTTTATTTCATTATTCAATGCCTACAAAGGAACAAGGGGGGGCCTTTATATAGGCTTACCATGACTAACCCAATAGCCGACAGGCGAGGTGGGACTAAACTCAATGCAGATTGCAGGAAATACTAAAAGACAAAATAAATGCAAATAGCTAGGGTTGGCTCTGCTTAGCCGATCATAACCACAAGCTCAGATGGCGCCTCCTGTGCTGATACAAGCGCCGCGGGCTCGGCTCGATGTAGATGTCCGCATCATTCTCTCGGGGTGAGAGAACTCGACCCTGTCGAGTAAGGCTCGGTATGGCTCTCGTGTAGCTCCAGCAGGTCTGGGTCCATCTGCTCCCTGACGCTCAGTCCAGATGTCCTCAGAAGGGAGCCTTCCTTTCCAGCAAACCAGGTATCGCCGGATTCCACCATCTCTACTAGAGACAATCTCGTCATCCAGAATCTTATCAATACCTTTTGCTGTATCATTTGGGGGAATTTCTGGGAGTGGAGGTAGGGAAGGGCTCTCAGGCGCAGGGTCCAGGGTGGCTCATCTATCAGCAGATTTCTAAGGTTAAAATATGAACTCTTATAAACCACTAGATCTTCAATATTGAAGGTGGGACTGATGCCAAAACCCATAAGCAATTCAATAACATAAGCATTAGCCATTTTAATTCTTAAAACCCAAAAAGGAATTGCACTGCTTGCATGTAGCTTCTCAACAGCTCCCGAAGGAAACCGTTCCGGACAAATCTGGACCATCACGTAATCGCCCACATTGAAGGTTTGAAATCGTTTCTGCACATCGGCTTGTAATTTATAGCCAGCATTGCTTTGTTCAATTTGGCTACTGATTTCTTTATGTAATTCATGCATATGAGATGCAAATACAGATGCAGAGTCTGAGGCTTTATGATAATCAGTCATAGGAATGAGGTCTATAGGTTGACGAGGTTTGAAACCATGCACGGCTTCATGCGGACTCATGCCAGTGGTCCTATTGACAGATGTATTACATGCAGACTTGGCTATGGACAGTTTAAGATCCCAACTCCCAACATGTTCACCTACTAGAGTTCGCAGGAGATTTTCCAGACTGAGATTGACAACTTTGGTCGTACTAGTGGTTTGAGGATGGAACACGATGAAAAATTGAAGCTTGATTCTCAATTTGTGCCACATGGTCTTCCAAAAGAAATTGGTGACTTTGACATCCCTGTCGGACACAACGGTCTTAGGCAGTCTAGGTAATCTGACGACACCGTTAAAGAATATCTTGGCGACTCGGGACGCATCAAACGTTTTGGAGCAAGGTAGGAAATGAGGTATCTCGGGAAACCAGTCTACAATGATTAAGGCCAAGTCATGCTTTTTGAGAGCCTTCCTGTCTAGGGTTGATTTTTGCTCGGTCTGACTACTCTTAGGTTGGGAGGGAATCAGTTTGACTTTCTTACCCTCATACTCAAATAGACACATGTTCGACTGACTATAAATGAGGACATCATTATTAAATAGCCAAGGTCGTCCCAGAAGAATCTGACCCACATCCATGGTCAGGACATCACACTAGATTTTGTCCTGGTAGATGTTAAACTTTATGGGCACTAGACATCTTTGCTTGACCTCCATAGCAGTGAAGTTGATCCAGGACTCTTGATAGGGACGCGGGTGGGTAACAACTTTGAGTCATGCTTTGGAGATCAGGGTTGATGACACAGCATTGATGCAACTGCCGCTATCAAAGATGACCTTGCAGTTCTTATCCCCAATCTTAGTGAAAGTGTGAAAAATGGCGGTACGTCTCCAGTCATCTGGACCCTTGGGTTGAGACAGGGCACACCTGACGACTGATATAGTAGGAACAGGCATCTGTTTGAGGCAACTCAAAACTGCCTCATCATCATCGTCATCAAAGTCTCCATCTTCTTCAGCATGATAGATGAATTCTGCCTCTCCTGGTTCTACTGCTTCAATGGGGGTGTCATCAACAATATTGACTTTGACAGGGCTTAGGCAGTTGGCAGCCACGTGGCCGTAGCTTTGGCATTTATAGCATTTGATGAGAGAGCTGACTTTGGAGAAGTCCCTCTCGGGGTCTTTGCCTTGGGTGTCTTTATCATTGCCTCGACCCGGGGTATCAGCTCTTGGTTGGAATTGGTTAGGGTAGGGCCGACTTGGGTAGTTGCTCGAGAAGGGCCGAGGGGCATTGCTTCGGGAATCTTGGCCCCGATGGGAGTGGTTGGACCTAATGCTATCGAGATCTTGAACTAAGGTTTAGGCTCTTTCCAGCTCGGTGACATCACGGGCAAGGAGTTTATTTCTCAGGTCTTCTCTCAAACCCGATCGAAAACGGGACAGGACCTGGATAGGGGTTTTAGTCCCTAGGACATTGCAGCGAGTCAGAAACTCGTCAAACTTGGCGACGTAGTCCTTGGCTGACTTGCTACCTTGCGTGAATTGGTGCCATTGGTCTAATAGGCGGGTCTGATAAGAAGGGGGCACATATTTGCCCTTTAGTTCGTTTTTCATTGCAACCCAAGTATCGATGGGGTCTTGGGTCCGGGCGACTCTTAAAGCTTCGACATTGGTCCAATACGGGTTGGTAGGTCCACTAAGTTTCATGGCAGCGAATTGTACTTTCCGCGGTTCGGTTAAAAGGTACCAGGCAAAGTATCGGTCCATGGACTGGAGCCAATCCAAAAAGAATTGGGGATCGTGCCTGGTATTGAAAGAGGGCACCTCTAACCTGATGCTCCGGAGATACTGTTCATCCGGGTCTTGATTGTTCTGCCAGGGTGGCCGAAAATCTTGAGGGTTCAGGGGTGGTGGGGTTTAAGATGGAGCTTGGTCCAGCCGATCAAATCGGGCATTGGTGTCGCGCTGACAATCGGCGAGGTTTTGGTTCATCGCTGCTATACTTTGAGCTAACTCGGCAAGTGCCTTAGTCAGGGCCTCGGGATCTATATTGCAACTATCAGACTCACTAGACTTTCCTAATAGGTATGGCCTACCCTTACTGGTTGGCATGCAATAACAATCCACAAAATGATGCAATTTTTTTTTTATATTACCTTAATGTACAAGAACTAACCAGATGAATGCAAGATACGGGACTAGGTGCGAAATGCGAATGATCTAGCTACGACCATGCTTAGATACCAAATTGATGCAAAACGATGCAGGTGGACAGGAAATCAGTAGTTTAATTGTACTAGCGGTGTTCACTATAAATTAAACGTTTCAGGCAGGAAATTTTGTTCAAGCCATCAGCAGGGAATAATGGGTTTTAAAGAAAACTATTAGCATCGGGCAGTCCGATCTTGGTTCCAAGAATTAAATAAACAATGCTTATATTAAGTGACAAGAGTCCATCCTGCAATATCAAGAACTAATAACTTAACAGGCAGGTGGGGACGCACAATCTCACGATGGTGGACAGCAGTCGGCACAAATAAGATACTGGAGATCCAATTAATAGAATTACCGGGAATACCCTACTGGGAGGAGACGTACCTACTGAGGATCATGCTTGGCCTCAGGAACCTGAATCGAATAGGAACTCCGAAAATGGTAATCAAATATCCGGGAAGTTGTCAGCATCCTCAATCGAACCCGTGATCAACGTCCGGGTCAGCCATCAGCGTCCTCAACCGAACCCGTGATCAACATCCGGGTCAGCCGAGGATGATGGAATCGGGGTCACAGGTTTGGAACAGAGTGGGATCGGGTTGGGTCGGGGTTGGTTGCGAGGCTGAGGGAGGAGGAGGGATGGGGAGAGGGGAGGTCGGAGTGGCGCGGGGCTACGGAGGAGTCGGGGTGGTGTGGGTTGGGCAAAGAGAGGAGGCAGGGGTTGTCGGGCGCAGGCCGCAAGGAGGAGGGAGACGGGAGGTGGAGAAGGAGGCGGGGTGGTCGGGCGCGGGTCGCGAGGAGGAGGAGCGGCGGGTCTGGGCGTGGGCTGCGGGGAGGGGAGGCGGGGGTCGGGGTCGGGCTGGGACAGGGGGGGATGGAAAGGAGGAGGTAGGCCGGTGACTGGGCGCGGGGCAAGGAGAGGGAAGGGTGAGGTCAGGTTGGGTCGGGCTTGGGGCGGGCTACAGGGCAGGGGAGACGGAGGGGTCGGCCAGGGCTGTAGCGCGGGGAGGGGAGGGGAGCTAGGGCGCGGGGAGAGGGGAGGAGGGATGGGGCTCGGGAAGAGGGGGGGTTGGGTTGTTGGCGGGCACGGGCAGGGTGCAGGGAGGAGGGGTGGGTGGCACTGGGGTGTGGACGGAGAGAAAGGGGAGAGATGAGAAACGGGGAAGATAGCTGATGGGAAGATGGGAGGTAGAGCAGACTAGGGTTTCACACCTCTAGTTCTGACCTAGGGTTTCACACACCTAGGGTTAGGGTTAGGGTTTCACACGCCTTGCCCTTAATCTCTCAATACAAAGTGGAGGAAACCAAAAATTTTATTTCATTATTCAGTGCCTACAAATGAACAAGGGGGGGCCTTTATATAGGCTTACCATGACTAACCCAAATAGCCGACAGGCGAGGTGGGACTAAACTCAAAGCAAAAAATACTAAAAGACAAAATAAATGCAAATAACTAGGGTCGGCTCTACTTAGCCGATCATAACCACAAGCTCAGATGGCACCTCCTGTGCTGGTACAAGCGTCGCGGGCTCGGCTCGATGTAGATGTCCGCATCATTGAGACCTACACGAGACAAATTTCGCGATCTTGCGGTGAGGCGAGACGATCTGTGCGATGGAGGCCCTCAGATCTCGTGATCTGCGCGATGGAGTCGATCTGCGCGATGGAGCCTTGGGGAGTCGATCTCACGATGGAGCCTCGGGGGGTGCGATCTCGCGATCTATTTTGCTGACCAAGATCAAATCGATCTCTTGGGAAGCGCTATCCACAATCCAAGATCAAATCGATCTCTTAGGCAATGCTATCCACAATCCAAGATCAGATCGATCTCTTGGGCTCTGATACCATGTTATAAACCCTGTGATGGATAAAGAGAGAGATAGAAACTAGGGTTTGGGAGAATAGAGAATTTGTCTCATTCATGAGACCAATTTCCCAAATATATATGTCTATATATGAGGCCTATGCAAGGCAAAGTATAAAATGTAAAATACATATGCACTAACAGGAAGTTTGAGAGATCCTTAGTTTGGATATATGCAGGGTATGAACTCACATTCTGCTCATACATCCTTAAGAAGAGAGAGAGAGAGAGAGAGAGAGAGAGAGAGAGAGAGAGAGAGAGAGAGAGAACTTCCAAAAGATGGCATTGATTTCACATTTCAAACAATAATGTCATCTACTCACCATAGTCAATCCTTGCCAAATTAACGCTGCAACAGTTCAGATAGAGTCTCCTCAAAGTTGTCCCCCACCCACTCCCAAAGTGAATTTAATCACCCTTTCTCTTGCCCATTTATCATTCACCCATTTATCTTCCTATTTATTGCGACGGTAATGGCATGTGTCCTTTTGCAGCCTTTTAATTCATAAACTGATGTACCAGTGGCATCACCATTGTTTTTATTGGATCATCCTAAGTTTTGATGCAGGACATCCTTAAGCATATTTCTACTTGTAAGGAGTCAATGTCTTTACTCAAAAGTTGAATAATCAATCTTTCTTGATGCCTATGGGATATATACTGCATCTTACCGTGGTTCTCTGCAATTTAATATTTCTTTGCCCGAACTATGCTATATCACATTTCCTTTTTTCATATTTCACAATGATACTTTCTTTCTCATTTTTGAGCTATGTTTTCTCTCTTTCATTACAAATTGATAGGATGAAGACGCCACTAAGTCGAAACGGAAGGAAAAAAGTGATGTTCGAGAATTGAAAGCATATTGCCTTAAGTATGAACTATGTTTCACACATATCTGACATACTGTTACTTGTTCCCTCCCTCCTGATTGTAGTTCATTCTTTAGGATGCTAGCCTGTTTTATTTGTCTTTATCTCTCACCTGAAATCCCTACAGAGAGAAGTTGAGGAATGCTCATGAAATTGCATCTGTTCTGTCTGAAGTATTAAAGGAATTTCAATCTGGAGCTGGACATGAGGTCACCATAATCTATTTTAATTATCCGCTTTCAAACTACAGCAAGCATTCTTGAGCCTGAATTAGTATCCTAGCACTACTTAATATTGTTTCCCCTCTGTTTCCATCATACTAATAGAGATTTGCTGCTGACGAGGACTTTGAAGAAAAGGCAGGTTCATATGGTCCATACAACATTCTTCCACTTGATCCTTTAGGTGGCCAGCAAGCAATTATGCTTCTTCCAGAGGTTAGATAAAAATACGATGCACCACTTTTAGATTTTAGTTGAGTGTTCTATTTTTTCTTGGTTATTTGGAATTTCTGTTGTTATCATAGTAGGTTAGACTTTCATTTAAGTTGCTAAGCTACTCATTACTGTGGTGGTGAGGAAGAAATGCTTATATCCATGATCTTCTATCCAACTCTCACTTCCATGCAGCTCCCATGTTGGTTAACGAAATTTCTTGTTATCTAATATACACAGATCAAAGCTGCAGTTTCAGCTGTTCGCAATGTTCGTGGTCTGCCATTTGTTGAAAATAGTCAGGAAACAGTTTCATATACGGATGTACTCCATTGGCTACAATGTTGGTTTGGATTTCAGGTAGTTATGAGAAATTGTTCTGTTTTACTTCCTGCAACTTTAAAGTGCACTAATTCAAATATTGATGTTATTATCCAGAGAGGAAATGTTGCTAACCAACGGGAGCATCTGGTTTTACTCCTTGCTAACATACATGTCAGACAAAAACCTAAGCCAGCATCGATGTCAAAGGTGCAATTTTGCAAATTTAAAAATGTCAGACCCAAAGTCTGTCCCTCGAGGAATCTAAAATTGTTCCAATTTTTGTAGCTTGAAGATAGAGCTGTGGATGAACTTATGATAAAAATATTCAGAAATTATAAGAACTGGTGCAAATTTTTATGCCGAAAAAGCAACATTTGGTAAGACTTAGCCCTTAGATTCTTATTCAGTCATGGGTTTTACAAGGATATCGAATTTCTTGCGAAAGATTTTCTTGCGAACTTTGTTTAATTACTTCTCCTTTTTTTAAGTTTGTTGTATTTCTTCTCCATGTAGGTTGCCATCTGTGGACCAGGAAGTGCAACAATATAAAATTTTATATATTTCTCTTTATCTTCTTATATGGGGAGAGGCTTCAAACTTGCGGCTAATGCCTGAGTGCTTGTGCTACATATTTCATCATGTAATATGCAACTTATCTAATAGTTAGAATGATATATATCAGGTGTTTTTTATTTTCTAATCAAACATGGTCCTCTTCTATGTTATCATATGTAAATATTGGTAATGTTGCAATGCATCTTCAAAGAACTTATTCTTCTTAAATATCGGGGGAAGGGGAGTTTCCATCTTTTAAGTATCTATAGTTCGTGATATTTTGTTACTATTATGCATTTCTCTATATGTTAAACTATTCTTATTGTAAAAGTGTCACCTACTCTTTTCTCCATCATCAATATTTCCTTCTCCCTTTCATTCCCTATTCCCTCCTTACTTCCTTGAATTCTCCTACTTCTCACTCTTATTTGGGTAGCCCCTCTGCCTGCTAACTGGCATACACCAGGGTTTCTTGGAAGAATCCATGAAAGGTTTGATGTGTTTAACAATCGGTTGAAATACTTTTTCTTAAGGCCTTGGTGGACCTTTCTTGCAGTTTTGCTCCATACCAATTGTGTCTTTAGAGGATAAGACTTGGTGATGGTTGTTTTAATTGTATAAATTTCTCTCCTAGCAATCAACAATATAGCTAGAGGAAATATGCATCTTCCGATAAACATTGGATCAACGAAAGACATGTGAGGGTAGAAGGACAATATATTGGATATATATATCAAATTTTTGGTATTCTTTTTCATAGATGATTATAAAAAGCAAGAACAGATCGAATATGCTTGAACTTATATGATCTCTATAGATAGGCAACCACCCAAGGAGGTAAAAGTTAAATTACCAAGTGGGTTTTAAATGCATTTCGCTTGGAACCTCGATGTTTAGTGTTGTATTGTTCACTGTGGATGCTGAAAACCCAAGGAAACAAGAGGCGAAAGAATTGACATAAGAAGAAGCTCAAAGGGCACACCATGGGAGAAACACCCAAGGGGAATCCTCAAATGTAATAGGGTCATTGCCAACATTACAAAGGAATACAAAGGAGTGTGGTCACCTACGGGTGGGAATACAACACGAAGGTAAAAGGAAAATACATGTAATGTAAGGAATTGTAAAGTAAAGATAACTAATCTTAACACCCCCTCAAACTCAAGCTAGGGACCTATATAGAGTTTGCAAAAGGAGTAGAGTAAAAGTGCCAGGCCGACCTGGAAACCTGATTGACCTGTAAACATGACAACCAGAGAAGCTGACGGATCTACAAGCAGGCAACCGGGGAACTCAGCTAACTTGCAAGCAGGATGATCCAGGTGGGCTCAGGCTTCTTTCGGGCTACCTACCTGATGACGTTAGCAAGACATCATTCAAGCAGGCTCAGACCTCCTTTGGGTGGGCTACTCGATGACGTCATCCAGGAGGCTCAGACCTCCTTTAGGAGAGCTACCCGATGATGTCATCCAGTGGGCTCGGACCTTCTTCGGGATAGCTACCCGATGATGTCATCCAGGCGGGCTCGGACCTCTTCCAGGAAGGCTACCTCGTTCTTCCCTTAATCTTTCTTCGATGTCCTCTCCGTTCTACCATGTGGCGGCTTTACGCGTGGCCATGTGGAAACAAACGGGTGACTTTTTTCGGGAACCAACACATGATATCGAAGTCAAGTGTTGAGACTACCGTGAAATGAGGAATAGGCATGTCATTTAGCTTTATTGGATATACATTTCGGCCATGTAGCTTGTAAAAATGAATATTCGTATTGGTCTTTTTAAAATTCTCTTCTCCTATAACTTCTTCTTACTAGTAGGATAAAACTTATCTTTCAGATGGCATACGAGTTATATGGAGTATTAAGTGGTGCTATCAGCTTAATTACAGGAGAAAAAGTTGTACCAGCATATGGAGGTGGACGCGAATCGTTTCTTAAGAATGTAGTTACCCCTATATACAGGGTCATATATGAGGTTCTGTATCACTTTTCAATCAAATGTCTGTGAATCCATGTATTATTCTAATTATTATTTTTGTTAATGAAGGAAGCTCTGAATAACAAAAATGGGACTTCTGACCATTCTACATGGAGAAATTATGATGATCTCAATGAATACTTCTGGTAGAAATTTTATCTCTTCTTTTAACTTGCACTTATTTGCAGAATGAGTAGCCATGATGCTCAATGTTGTCTTCTAAATATGTCTGACATCTGCAGGTCTCTTGACTGTTTCAAGATTGGTTGGCCATTGCGTCTTAAGCACGACTTCTTTTGTACATTGTCTTCCACTGATCGAATCAGCAATTCTCAGGTCTTGAAAAAATGTTACTCTTTCCATATCTTTACATTATATTTTTTCTCTCCTCACTTCACTAATTTACTATTAAATCTTGTTAAATCTGCTGATTTTACTGGGTATCCAATTGTTTTCCGTAGTCACATTTGTAGGTAATTAATCTATAGATTGTTCAATGAGTAGTTGAAATATGAAAACTTGAATCTTAGGTATTGCTAGATTTGCATTTTAGTCTGATATTACTTGGAGCTCTTTTTCCACATTCATTTTCATGAATGATTATTAACGTCATTGCTCCATTTTTAATAACTTGGATAGTATTGAGAAAATTCAGAAAATTCCTTATTAAAATTTCAAATAGAATATTTGATAAATGCAATCAAAATAGAATCATGAAACTAACAACTTAGAGAATGTTTAGTGACAAAAGATGTCTATATAGTAAGAACAGATACTGGTACAACCTAGGAAAAGCTTGCATTTACTTTTGCTACCTCGATACTGGTACAAGAATGAGTACATGAAGTGTCGAGCACAACTATCCTTGAAATTTTAAAAGAACCACCCAAAATGAAATGGAAGATCGTGGAGGAATATCCAATTTGACACTGGGAGGATTGAATACGGGTACTTCTCAGTAATAGAAGGAATTGGGTATCATATGCATTGATAATAGAGGTAGCAGTAAATAGTATACTAAATAGGAATGACTCAAGGATGCATAAAGCTGATCCCCAATATATGGAACAAGTCTTGATGGTTAAGGTATCCCAAAATACATTTTTGATTCTTATACCCATGCATACACTACTAATTTTCTTGGATGTGGTGTTAATTTTGGATGAACATCTTTTAGATGACACACATCACTCTATGTCCAAACCAAAAATTAACATCATTTTGGATAGAAACACATAAAAGAACTTTCATCTAGTATCGTTTGTACTCATATGACTGTATATATCACTTTCACAATGTGTCAATCTATCAAGCCTGGTATGGGGTATTAATGACCCATACTAGGTTGATGTGTGTCCCCTGAAATACTTATTTTATGTATTTACTGGTGAGGCTTTAGTATGATAAATCATGTAATCATTCACAACCATTGTATAAACCATTCATTGAACATGAAAAGAGATCCAAAAACATTTTGGGATATGTTCGACAAAATATTTTAGGTTAATGGTGGCAGTAAGTTAGTTGACAAGCAATTGACATTATTCATCTGTTGGATAATGAGTATTGTTGTACTTCTTGAGCTTTTATGATGTCAAGGGCTAGGTTGGAGAGCTCGATCATTATAAAAATTTGAATGAACTATAAGGATTTAGTCTCTACGTATATCTATTCATTATATGATACTTTCAATTGATTGGTATGTAAAACCTTATTCCTTTATCTTTTAGAAGATTGGAGGTCACCTTTAGATATGTGATGGTGCATAAGCAACTTTAATTTGTTACTTAAATTAAAAAGGCTTGTGAAGGTTGTGAAATTATTCTCTGATAAGAACCCGACATGTAGGAACACATGGAGAAGAACACCAAACATTGAAGACAACATGACAGACATACTTATATAGGCCCAATTCACAATACACATTATGGTGTATGCCATTATACAACTCAACACCTGCATTAATGAAGGCACCTTGGCACCCTTATAGAAGATGTCACAAGTAATGACACATATCTGTAAAGAGATTTCAACAAAGATAGCATGGCCAACTTGTTGCAAGGGAACCAGTTCCATAAATGTGTAACTAAACTATGCATGTTAGTTACTACGAATTTGTATAAGATTATGAAGCATATGATGAAAATTTCAGATCTGCTACGGAAGATGTGAAAGTCATGTGGACTGTTGGATATCTACCACCTTATGAAGGTTGACAGGAAGGAAAGTATTCTATTTAAGTGACGCGGAGAAAGTATGCTGCCTCCACACACTGTGGCTAGAGTGATGAATTTGTGAATGATGACGATGTAGGAGCAAAAGGAAGTCAATGTGATTTGAGAATCATGTCTTCTATTTTTTATTGAGTCTAAGCCTTTATATTGGTATCAATTATTTAACATCAATAAATATATATGGGCCTTTAATTAATTTATATAATAACAGGAACTGAGGGACGAATCACACAACCGGAACTTGGGAAAGTACAAGAATTGGGTGAATTTATTGTGTTTCTATTAGGAGAACAGGGGACTGACCATAGTGCTCCTATTAATTAGGAAGTTAATTGTCTAGTTCCTACTTTTTTCGGATCTAGATATACTACAACCAAGGAATGAAATCTCGAGAGATAAATCATGAAATCTCTTTCTTCTTTTTTTATCCGGACCGAAACGAAATCTGTCCGCCACAATCTTTGAAATATTCGTATTTTTCGGTCTCGTAGCACACGACCTCGAGGAAAAAGGGGATATTTCACGAAATATCGTGCATAATATCTCATTTTCTGGGATTTCGATATGAAGTTAAAATTCGAGACTTGAATCTTTGACTATAACTAATGTCCCTTAAAAAGGGAATCCTCATTAAGTTAGAAGACTCGAAAATCGAAGAGAAATGTAGTTGAATAAGGAAGGAAAGGAGAGAGGAGTCTCATATGTTCCCTTCCCAGTTTGTAAGGTGGATGGACCGAAGGAGGTAAACTTGTGAGTTTCCTCCCTCTTTATCCCTTTCTCGTAAATTAGTCTTTTAGAAAGAGGATCCACGTGTTCCTCTTGTGTTCCATAGAAGTTGGTTTCTTTCTTATTTGCTAGAATTTTATAGAAATTCCTGTGAAAATAAAACTATAAAAATGTGTAGAAGAGAAATATACATGGAAAAATATGAATTATGCAAAGTTGAGAATTCTAGTCCTAGTTGAATTAGTTAATGTATTGTTTTTTTGCTTCAAGAAGGAAGGAAGATCAATATAAAGAATGTAGCTGTGAAATTTTGTTATTTCTTTTCTATGTTGATTTCCAGCAACTATTTTTTTGCTGATTTCTTTTAATTTCAGCACCCTTCTATGAAATTATTCCTCTTTCCTCCCAATCTCTATTGTTTTTTTGTTTGCGTTGATTCACCATATTTGGATCTAATTCCTATACTAGTTTGTATAAAAGCAAATGTTTTTTTCTCGTTCATCCTAGTATTTCTATAGGAGGCAATGGCCATGACACAAGAACGAGTGTCGAGGGTTAATGTAGGTTGCCATGCTAATCTAGCCCAACACTAGAAAATAACAAAGATGACGAATCAGATCAATTGACTCATGTATGAGGTGTAGAACTAAGAACGACTTGTGAGAAAACAAACCATGAAGTCCATTATCAAGCAAATTACTTAGACCTTGGATTCCCCGGAAGATAATTTTGAGGACGACTCTCTCAGAGGACCTTCCTAGGTGGGATTATCTAATTGTTTACTAGAATTCTATGCCACACGTTAATGAGGAGTCCAAAAAGAAATTCCATGGAGGAGATTGAATAAAAGTTCAAAGAGAAGCAAAGGAATCCAAGAAGTCTAGAAAAAGAGCATGAGGAGTGTCTTTGGAGAACCCCGAGAAGGAGTCGTGATGATTGTGGTAGATGTGTACTTGCCAATGACTCACACATGGATGAACTCATAGTTTAGTGTTTGGATGAACTCATAGTTGATGGGCTCCTTGATTGATGGCGCTTGCTCTGGTATGTCCTCGAAAGATAGGACACCCTCAGAAGTTGAATAATCATTCGTGATGGACATCATGAACTCCTCCTCAAGTTCACCCATAATCTCCTCACTGGCTTCCTCCAATGGCTCTTATTCATGGTCATCTCTTCGGGATAGTCGTCGAAGTGGGAGGTGAATTTCGGTCAATGACTAGAAATTACCTCATAGCACCATCTATGAAGTAATATACTCCATCTTCCTCCCATAATCTTATTTTGATTCAAGGTCTGACATCTCTTCAGAATCTGTGTCGAGGAAGGGATTTTCTACGGAGTTGGATGTTAGCTTGATAGACATTGTAGGTTCATTCCCTAACAACTTACCCTTTTGGTTGAAATGGTTACTTATCATGGTTTGGGAGCTCTGGTTTCTGAGAGATTTTTGGTTCAACTCTTCTTACCTCCATTGTTTATTCCAATATTTCCCCATCAGTTTCGTTCTCTATGCACATGAGGAGCGAGGGGTTAGCTTGATGTACATTGTTTGGCCATTCATTAATAGCTTAAGCTTTTGGGTGAAATGAGTACTTAACATAGGAGATCTTGTCTTCCTCGGCATTCTCTTCCAATGAGTTCGAGGGTTTGGATTGGTAGAGTGCAATGGATATGATTGTCCGTCCTCACAGCTTTAACTGCTTCAATATCTAAATCTCTCATCGAAGAAAATCCAGGTGAATTTGGAGTTCAACAAATTAAACCTCTTGCATGAGAACCTCGATCTACTTTCGTAGCTCCTTTATTTTCACGCCCCGGTACCATAATAAAAACCAACTCTTCAAACCCCAAGACCAAGGAGTGAGGACAAGGGTTAGATGTGGAGCAATAGCATTAGAGACAGAATGTAAATCATTCCATATTTTCATTCCTTAATAATAAAGGCTTGGTACATATTTTAGAAAAATCTGATACAATATGCTCCATAAAGAACTAGAAAGCAATAGCCCGTACAAGTAAAGTGATACTTGCATCAACATATGTAAAAGAAATAAATATAGCAAACTCCACTAAGCATCTCCATTTGAAATTTTTTTATGTATAAGCTAGAACAACCGCACAAAAATAAGATTTTTAAAATAATGATGGAACAATTTTCAGTAATTTGTTCAATAATAAGTGAAGAGCCCATGCTTATATAAGCATATGACACTTAGAATCTAAGTTGGACTGTTGGACTTATCCTACTAAAATATAGGAAATAGAATTTTAAGAAATTAACCATCTTACATCTTTACTTCTCTTTTTTCTTCTTTTATAGTAATTTCATCTGACTTTTTGGGTTTGTTTTTGTAGAATTTCAACAATGGGAGAAGAAGACACATTTCTATTTCTAGAAGGGAGAGACTTTCCATCGTAAAATAAGGTTCTGGTATCCCTTTTGTAAAACGATATGGTGTCCACAAGGATCTGAACGACCTATTCCATGAGTGAGGTTCTCGTAGATACCTTCCACTCGTGGGTGGGAACCCCCGGTGTAGTCCTAGAACCTCTCTTGTAGGAGAGAGGTATCCCATTTTACTCTTCTTTATTTTTAATAAATTCCTCCATTTTATTACAATAAAGTTGCTATTTTGTTTTTTTTATTTATGTCCCTATGTTTCTAAAAATTTAAGGTCCCTCCATGGGAAAAGTAAATTAACAAAACAACTCTAAGATGGACCCCAATTGATTAACCCAAGTGGCTTAGGTGGGTTTAGGACCTGCCAATGATGCTTGTGTAGAATTGCATTTTCTTCATTAGTATATGCCATTGCTTGCTTTGCAAGAAACATCTTCCTAGCCTCTCCTTCTTTGCACATTTTCCATGTCCCAAATATGCTCCTTGTGGTTGATTTAAAAAAATTGGTTAGACGAATTTCACGACTGGGTTTGTGCAGGAAGAGTGGAATCGTGTCATATTTATGCAGAAAGAGGATCGAGAAAGCGATTTTAAAGATAGATCTTTGCAATCTTCTCTCTTTTCCAATCGTCCATCAATGGTTGATTTCTATAGTCCCCAATTAATTTAACAAACTCATAAGGGTTTAGGTTGAACATTCCCACATAATCGAGTGATTTCTTCAACAAAAAAGGTTATGTTTGTGCTTTATGAGCTTGTTAAGACACATCTAGATGAATTATCATTTCACTCAACATAATTACCATGTTGGTTTGTTCGTGTGTCCTCACATTTCCACTACAACTTTCTTTGTGTCCCACTTCATTTAGTCTGTCCTGCTACAAAATTCTCCTTGTATGATTTTTTTTTTGTGTGTGTGTGGGGTGGGAGGTGGGGGGGTGATATTATTGTTAGTGTATATACACCACAATGCTACCAACTAAAGGCTCATATTATTTATAGGATCCTTTGCATTTTATTTATATATCATGGTATTCATACAAATTCTCCCTCCACATTCCAATAACACCTTGTGGAAGGAGCGGGGGGGGGGGGGGGCACAATGCTAACAGCTAAGGCCCAGTTTAGATAGGATTCAGATTCTGGGATTCTAGGAGCCCGGAATCCTAAAATCTGAAAAACTGGCTCTGGAGCCCGGAGCCTCGATTTTGGGCTCCAGAAAAATGGCTCTCAGAAGTATTTTTGGGCTTTCCACAGAAACACTTTTTGGGATACGGTTGTATCCAAACAAGCTCTTTATCTTTTTTAGGGATTCCGGGCTTCCAGAATCCTAAAATCTTGGAATCGGAGCGTATCCAAAAGGCCCTAAATGCTCATACTATTTATAGGATCCTCTACTTTTTTTTCATACATCATGGTATTCTTACGAATTCTCTCTCAACATGCCAATAACACCTTGTTCATAAATTCAATTATTTCCCTAATTAGCCAATTTACTCATTGCATTCTTCTTCCACACGACAATAGTTTTCTTTCATGAGTGTTTTACATTTTCCCTTAAGAAACTCTTTAATTTAAAAAATAACTATCTAGTCAGCTAATATATTCTTATAGTGCAATTAGGAAAAACTAGAAAATCATAGAACTACTATTTAAATGTTGTTCGATATGTATTTTTTTGACAGTCCCAACATCCTTTGTCAAGTACTTAATGTAATGATGAGTAAATTTTGGCATCTCATGGTTCAATTGCTTATTTCATCTTCAATTTCTTGGTCGTGCCATAACCATGATATTTTGAATTATCCCTCCTAATTTTAAGAGGATAAATTAATGTATAATAGTGAATATATACAATGTATATGCATCGTTATTATTATTCTCAATTATATAATTTTTATAAATGGGACAAGGGTTGATAGATTATAGTCGAGTTTTGTTAATTTTATTCTTAGGCTCACTTTTTCTTTCCTTGTGAGGTGATAATCAGGCAACTATAGATGAAGCTTGCCAGCAGAAATGGTTGGGAAAGACAAATTTTGTAGAGACACGTTCATTTTGGCATCTCTTTAGAAGCTTTGACAGGATGTGGACATTTCTAATATTGACTCTCCAGGTCTAACTCAATTGGATCAATTACCGAAACTTGCGCACTTTTCTTCTTAAGGAGAATTTTGGTGACATTGAATGACTGCTATCTTTTTCCAGGCAATGATAACCATGGCGTGGCATGATTTGGAAACACCTCTTCAACTACTTGATACAACAATCTTTGAGGACATTATGAGCATTTTCATGACAAATGCAATCCTTAGACTTATCCAAGGTTCGATTCGATAATGTGCTTACTAAATCATTAACGTACTAATTTTGTAAAAGCATAACTTCTGCATAAAAATTTGCTTATTTTAGTACTTCAGTCATTGCATATTTTTCATCCAAAAAAGCTTAATTTGTTTGGTAGGCTTATCTTCTTAATTTGAAGTAAATTTGGGAATCTAGGGGAGAGCCTTTGTTCTTTTCATTTTTTATTGGATAATTATGTAACTTAAGTCCTTAGACTGGTAATGCTAAAGATATCTGACGTAGCATGACTATAGCGAGGACTCTCTAACACCTATGTGAATGTAGGGTTTTTGCATATCGAGCCCTACAAACTAGTCTACTTCCATATTAACCTCTGCAAAACTTTTATTTGCACATTAATCCTCCAAAGCATATAAAGTTGTCCATATTCACCCATCAGTTACTATCCGTTAACAGAAAGTGAGAAACACTATGAGCTTCAAGCTTGAGGTCCAATGACCAGTTTACCCATGGTCAAAGGGTGAGTTGCCACCTGTGTCGGCTAATTTTAGTTATTTTTAGTGCGAGTACCCTAACCCTAACTCCACTCCAGTCTCCCATCGATGCTCATCCAACCCTCCAAGCTCGTCCAACAGCCCTCTACACTCATCTGGTAGGTCCGATAACCCTCCACATTTACACCAAGTAGTCAACCGGGAAATATTCCGAGTATATTCTCCCTTTTGAGATGATAGCTACCCTAAGGGGTGAATATGCACAATGTTATATGTTTTGGAGGGTCGATATGCAAATATAAGGTTTCCATGGGTTAATACGCAATTAAACTAGTTTGTAGGGGTCTATTTACAAAAAAAGTGCAGAAAGCTAATGAATATGATGTAATTGGTATTTTCTAACTTGAGGACAACAATAGGTTTCATGCAAGTTTATATATTATGCGGAAGCAATATCAATCAATGCACTAGGACCTAATCCTATGGCAATGCCTAGATAATGATTCAAGCAAACAGATGATTGCTTATATTAGATTATTAATTTAAAATAAGTGAATCATAGTTCTAGCACAAGTTCTACGCAGATAAAAAGAAACTCGGATGGATTATAAAATGGTAGTTTACTTTCTTCAAGTTGCCCAATTAGCTTAAATTATGATTAAAGTCACGGGCCGTTGGGGGTTCTACATCGAACTTCGTGTCAAACATGGAGAACTTGTATCACGTCAACGTATCGATTCAGGCAGATTTATTGAAGCCTCTAACGATTGTGATGAAAGAGCGGCGTCAATAGGTTCTTTTATTGAGGGAGCCTTATGGGAAATAGAAGAACAATAAGGAAAATAAAATCTGGGCTGATTGCTGTCCTCTAGCAAAGAGCTCAGATTTTTCCTCTTTCAGGCTCCGAAAACAAGGAAAAAGTAAAAGCCAACTAGTGGGGTTTTGATCAGGTATTGATTGGAAAGATTCAAATAAGTTTTTAATATGATTTTGATGCTGAAAACAAAGTTTGAATTCAGTTTCAGCAAAACAGAAGTAAATCGCAGCAAACATTGAGTTTTTGGTTGCATGGTTTCGAGCGGGTGATGGATTTTAGGGTTTACAATGAAAGAAACGGAGTTGTGCAGATTTTACCTATAAATTACAAGATAATTCAGCAAAAGAGTAGAAAGAGAAAATATACTTATGGCGTCACACCACTAGAGTCACATCAGGTTGCAAGGAGTCGCTCCCCGCTTCTTCGAGTCACAGGAGAGGATGAAAAACACAGAAATCTGAAGTCTTGTTTATTAATTCAGCAATAGCATAAATTGATTGTCCCCAAAAAGAAAACATGCCTTTATATAGAGGATTACAAGATAAACCTAGAAGAGTGAATTTGAGAGAAATAAGGAGAGAGGGAGAGGACACGTCACCAAAGGTAGCCGTACAAAACCCGCGGCATAGTGGAACCAACGGCCTCTTTTTGGACTTCTTAGGCTACCCTCAGTAAAGCCCAATTAATTTCCACTTGCCCTGATCAACCAAACTGTACATGGGAGTTTCCCTTCATACAGCTGCCCCAAGAGGCATCTTTTCTTAATTCCCTTTGGGGTTGGTTCATGCACGTGCAAACGAGCATCGGCCCCAACAACAAGGAACGATGACCAATCGAGTCAGCCACAGAGCGTCGTACTTTTTTTTTCTTGTGATGGTTGAGAGTTTGTTTCTTTGAGGGTGCGGGATGCTCGCGGAGTCTGTGCCTTCCGTACCACCACAGGTCAGTCTTGGGAAGATCCCACTCCTAAACATAATAAGGGAGGGATGGGGGGAAGGGCCTATCATATAAATAGGGTCGTAGAAAAAGAACCCGACCACTTATTCAAATTTCATTCGACATTCCGAGGAACTTGATTCGATCGACGAATTCGGCAAGCTGGTCTGCTAGGAGAAAGCCCAGTCAGCCACCTTTTCGGTGCAGGTCACGTGACTTACCGCCCGACCTTTGCTGTGAGACTTCCTCTACCCACATCTCTATGTGCCACACTACCAGCAACACTTCCATATGGAGAAAGATGGGCTTACCATGTTACATCAATAGCACCTAACCTATACCGATTTGGCAGACCGTGCTCCACCCCGATGACCTCATGCTGTTCCGACGTTCCCATAGGCTAGAGGTGAATCCATTATGGGGCAGGTAAAGAACATCCATCGTAAAGCGACCTTACATTCCCTTGTTTCATCATAGCACACTCCCCACAAGCACCCTCGAGCGAAGGAGAGATCAAAAAACGCCTTTCGTTTTCCCCCCTTCAGCGGCCCTTATCGCCTTCCTTAACAAGTCCTCGAGCCTCCTTTGCGCCACCTTCCTCATAGAAGACGCCGGATTGACCCCGAAGTCAGATGGTAGAGAAGGCTTTAATAAGAATTTCATGAAAGGTCTCATCCGAGCTAACTACATGAAAGAAAACATAAACTAATAAACGGTAGGAGTCTGCTAGGAAAATCCATAACTCAGGATTTGCTGGCGACGTCAAAATTCAGCTCCGACAATTCCTTTGATGAGTTTTCTTCATGTTGTCCTCATCAGCTCTCCCCGGCTCGAAAAAATTCTTTTTTCGACTTCTTTAACGTGATTTTTCTTCAGAATTTGGTTTTGGGGTGTTAGATCCTCCATCTAATACCATTTTGGGGAGATCAATTTACCCAAAAATGTGTATGTTCGAATCGTGATGTTCTTTTTTCTTAAAAATTTTGAAACGGTAAATCTCATATTTATTTCTATTTTTTTAATAAATAAAAATGATGGTGTCAAAACAACAGATTTATCAAGTGTCTGCATTCTTATACCGGTTTCGGGGATCCATCACTAAACTTTTCGGATCTACCATTCAAAATTTTGGGGGTTTGAAAAAATTGAGGTATTAATTGGATATGTTGTTAATAGTTTGCAAATCAACAATTTTAAATTATCATATTTTATTTTGGATAAAACAATATTTTCATCTTTTCAATGTTTAGACTATTATACATCTGTACAACATATATAGAGATACAAGCTATGTAGAGTTCCGTCCCCAAGAGAGTGTAGACATGTAATTTAAGTGTTTCAAAGTGTGTATCTATGCTTGATTTATGACTATCCAGAGTTTCACTGAAAATTCCTTTGAAAAATCAATATTTCTATAAAACTGCAATATTTCCACACCGTCGAAATATTTCCATATCTAGTGTCAAAATAGAAATTTCAAACCTTGGATACACCGGGGATACATTAATATATATATATATATTGATTTTATGCTAGAAACATCAATAACAAACATTAAAACATTCATCACATAAATAAAATAAATTAAGATACAAGAATAAATAGCCTAAATCCATAGAGAGGAGAATTCAAATCTTGAGTTGGCAATGGGTGGGCCAGCAACAATGAGTCCGTGAGCTTTTGGAATCCTTGAATTGTAGGACAGAGAAGGCCTTGGGGTGAGGGAGGGAGATTTCAGGTATATCGTATATATGGGTTGTTTTTTGGTACACAAGTAATTATCCGGATTTAAACCGTTGTTGACACTTGACGCGCAACCCGCAACGACGCTCGACCCGTAACCCACACCTATACCCGACATGCAACCCGTAATCAAGTCATATTCCACCGTAATTGTTGTATCCATGCATATCCATATTGTTTCCACATATATTCTAGTGTATATTTTCTTTTTTCTTATTTAGGACACATCTAAAATATATCGGATTCGTATCCTCGAGTATCGACGCGCATTGGATACATATAAAACGTATCGGATATGTAACCCCAAGTATCTAATGTGTATTGGAGTATACAATACAGGATACGCAGGGGGTCTTGAAGTATCTGTGCTTCATAGTTCCGAAGTAATCTTGGATTTCTATTTCGACTAGAATTCCTAATTCACTAAGGACTCCTAAAGATATTCCTAATTTACCTAGAAACTATGATACCTACTCAAATGGGATTCCTTCATGAGTTAGGCTTCCTAGTTATAGTTGGAACCGTAAGGGATCATGGTTCCTAGTTGTAATAGGAACCTGTTGTCGTCTGAAAGCCCAGGAGTATAGTACAGGTCTTAAGAGTAGATTAGGTATCTTATTAATGATATTTTAGACTAGGTTTTGGATAGAGACGTGATATTTTATTAGGGAAGTGTCTAAAAGAGTCCTAGGTTGATAGAAGCTAGGTTGGAAAGTTTCAAGTCCATTAGAATTAAGTCTGGTTGGTAATGAGAATTATAAAAACAAATTGGGTGATAAGTTCAACATGGTTTGTTGAATAAAATTCTTTTTCAGCCAGCCTTTTTCTGTGTTTTATCATGATTGATCCAAGCAAAGTTGACTTTGTAGTCTTTCTTCTTCACTTGCGCAACCCCTTGAAGCATGTCCAATACTTTGTAGTTGTATACTTGTATCTTAATTCTTTTATTTTTTTCAAGTCATTAATCTGTTAGTCAGTTGAAAACTAATGATACATGTTTGTTGCCATAGTTATTTAGGTTTACAGTTTACTAGGTGCCATGTCTAAAAACAAAATGAGTACTTTCACCGATATAAGTGAATGCTCGCAGTTAAAGTTGATACTATTTCTTTTCTTTGCCTTTTGGAGGATGTAAAACTATGCTTGCATTTGCAGACATCTGTTGATGTTTAGGTTGTCTTATCTTTTTTACAAAAGATCCTTTTAGTATGACTCTAGATCTCTTCTCTTATATCTTAATGACTGATTGATTGCTTTAGATGATTTGGCCCATTTGGGCGAGTTCAACAAAGAAAGTATTGATTTAACGGGCAAAACAATTATCCACCTATGACCTTAAGATTCATCATCATAGGTGGAGCCTACACATGTTGCAATAAGATTCAGGGAAAGTCAATGTATTTAATAAAAGGATAAAATATGTTCCTATATCATAGACTTATATGTGGCTTTTCATAATGCTTCAGATTGATCGATAGTTATATTTTAGTTTGACTATATCATATTAATATTCTAGTGTTTGATTCGTTATGTTGCATTTTATATTATAATATCATACTCAACATTTTTCTAATTAAACTTTGATTTGTTGCAGTGACTCTTGACATTGCTTTTACATGGAAAGCAAGGCATACCATGAAGTCTAGTCAATACTTAAGATTCATTGTTAAGTTTTTTGTTGCTGCGACATGGGCTATCACTCTTCCAATATCTTATGCCAGTTCACAGAGAAATTTTGTTTGCTCTACTTCTACTATACAGCCTAAGAGCAATCTTGAAAAGCTTTGCTTGTCACCTTATATGGTTGTAGTTGCAATTTACTTAATGACTAATGTGATTGGGATGGCATTATTTTTTGTACCTGTGGTTAGCAGCTACATTGAGACCTCGAGTTGGCGGATTTGCAACATTCTGTCCTGGTGGGATCATGTAAGTTCTCACTGTTGTTACATGGGTTTACGGTAATTAATATCACAAGTTAACGGTAGTACCATAAATCACCGTATTAGTATGACTATATTGTGTTAAACACCATATTAGTATGACATATATTGTGCGAATGTTGTTTCACTTCAAATCTTTGACATATAATTTATGCTAGAGAATTGAATGAATTCCCTATATCAAATCTTGCCTTCAACCCTTGGTTTCTAGACCTTTTCCTAGTCCAAGGGAACTATTGTAGCCCGATCTGGGTTATGATGACACTTATTTACTTTATTATTGTTGCTTATTTTCTGCGTTTCCATCGCATGTTTCTAAGTGATTATCGGACCGTTGGATGTTTAGTTATTAATCTTTATCATGTTTGCTAGTCTATAGTGCAGGGTTGTCGCACCCGACTAGACTAACTGGCTAGCTTGTTTATTTCTTTAAGTAACTTAGTATGATTGTGCTATGCAGGATGATAGAGGCATCAGATGATGCGTAACTGTGGATCAAAGAAAGCTAATTAAAAGCCCAAATTGGAGGACCATACCAAAGGCCTATAGACGGTTATTTTTCAGTCATTGGGGTGCCTATATAAAAGGAATAAAAGGGGGCCCCAACTCAAAATAGCCACATGCCCCTATTTTCGTACGGGAACCTTTTCCTTGTGAAAATAAATCAAATAGTTTCTTCCATAGGCCCTCTCTCTCTCTCGTGCGCAGTCACACATATCCCGAGTGATGCAGACAAGCTTGCTAACTTGATGATGTAAGTGAAGACTACTTCAAAATAATGCTCAACAATTGAATTTGAGCAATTATACATAAGAGCAAACAATTATCCACTAATTAATCATGTGAGAGAACTTAAGATAAACGTGATAAAAAAATTTAGATTGATCTAAATAAATAACACATGCAAGTAAAGACAAATTCATATCAGATTTGAATGACAATAGGTCCCCACTCAACATAATTTAAGCATAAATATAGGTAGCTAATATCATATGAACTTTTTCCCACAAGATGGATCAAAGAAATGATTAAATCGAATCAAGTTCTAACAAAATAGGAGTGCTGAAAATTTAGGAAGATTTTCTATGAAAGTTGCTATATGGGCATGGCCATGGAAAGCTTACAAAAAGGATAGCAAAGATGCTAAGTTCTCTCTTTCTCCAGTCGGGCCCACCCGTTCATCTTTCTTTCTCCTGTTGGTCCCACCCGCCCCTTCTCGCCTCTCTTTCTCTGTGTACAGCTGGGGCCCACCCATCCCACCTGCCCCCTTCTCTCTCTCTCCTCCCCCCCTCACCCCTCCTCTCTGCTCAATGGTCGTCTGTCCGACTGTCAGTAGGCACGAGCATGACTACTATATATATGTGTATATATATATATATATATATATATATATATATATATATATATATATGTATATATATATATATATGTATATATATATATGTATATATATATATGTATATATATATATATATATAAAGAGAGAGGAATGTTACAGTGAGCTGTGAGCTTCGAGTGGAGAAAATGAGCTGCCCTCATTTTGATCCCCCTAGGAGTTTTGGAATTTGATGAATTTTGGTGAGGGTGTTGTCTAGGGTATGATGATCATCCTCACCAATTTTCATCAAATTCTAAAACTTCTAGGGTCATCAAATGGTAAAAGCTTTATCTGCCGTCCGCAGTCACCGTTAATTTTGCTTCGACCATTTGATGACCCTAGAAGTTTTAGAATTTGATGAAAATTGATGAGGATGATCATCTTACCTTAGTTAACACCCTCACCAAATTTCATCAAATTCCAAAACTCCTAGGGGGATCAAAATAAGGGCAGCTCATTTTCTCCACCCGTAGCTCATAACTCACTGTAACATTCCTATGTATAAAGGGTAGCCTACTCCATGGAGTTGGGAAGTTATCTACTCCATTGGACTAATGGACGTCATGTGGCACTTTTTAACTGGAGGTTGGTCTTGGTAAACTTGGGTTCACCCTTCACAATAATGTGTGTTTAATGGCAGCAATTTGGAAAAAAATTTGGAAAAAACACATACCAAGTGGCATCTTTTGCATCCAAAAAAATGTGTGTTTAATGGCAGCAATTTATTGTTAAATTTGTTTCAACTTGATCGGATTGTTTTAAGTATTTTTCTTTCGATTTTTTTTATAATCATGATCTACCAAGAATGGATTGGCCATACATCCACACAAAAAACCCTGTTAAAAGGTGTCATGTGGCATCCATTAAACCCATGGAGTAGATAGCTTCCTAGGAAGCATGGACACTTCTCCAGGCCTCCCGTACCCGTGTCGGACACGTGTCGGACACCGACACTTGTCGGACACTCGCAGGACACGCACCGGACACGCATGTGCCGTGTCCTACGTGCTTCCGGGGGCCGGACACTCCTCGGACACTCGGGACACTGCGGGTTGACAGACTGTTTGATATAGGGTCGGGTTATAAGCTATGGTGATTCAGTTTTGGCATCAACCTATCTGATCCTTGAGATTATAACCTCAGAGAAACTGAATCGCAGCCGTTCTTTTGCATGCTATTTGGGCCCGAGTGTGATTCACTTATCAGGATGGTTATGATGGACGGTTACGATTCAAGTTTGGCTTTAACTTATCTTATCCTCTGAGGTTTTAAATAGGTTGAAGTCAAAATTGAAGCACAACTATTATTTTCTATACCATTTAGAGCTGTCTGTGATTCACCGATCGGACTGGATATAACTAACGATAGCGATTCAGTATGCATTAAATTTTCATTTTAGTTGTTTTCTATGAGGTTTTTTCGGTTATTGAAATATATATGAATTGCAAACACACATAAAATATAAATTTAAAAATATAAATTTGCCGTGTCCCCGCCGTACCCGTGTCCTCCTTTTTTAGGATTTGCCGTGTCGGCGAACCCGTGTCGTGTCGTACCCGTGTCCCCGTACAAGTGTCAGTGCTTCTTAGATAGCTTCCCTACTCCATGGGATAGGCTACCCTTTCCATATATATATATATATATATATATATATATATATATATATATATATATATATAGGGGCATGCTATAATGCGGTAAGTGCGGCACCGTATATTAGCCGTCTGATGCACCGCTGCGTGCATCACATGCATGCAACGCGTGCATCAGACGGCTGCGGTGCAATGCCGCACGTACCGCATGCCGCATTATAGCATGCCCCTATCTATATATATATATATATATATATATATATATATATGAGAGTTTTCAGAGGCGGGGACATAAGGCGGGGCGTTTTGCCTACTGTGGGGCGGGGCGTAAGCCCCACGATCTTTTATTTTTTTAATTTAAATATATATATATATATAATATTATATAAAAGAGTGAAAATAGTTTTAAAAAAAAACAAAAAAAAAACTATGAGCAATGTTAGCAAACAAAGCATTTAAGCCTACAAACATGGTTGGTAAATCACAAATATATAAAAAGCGATAATAAAAATAAAATTGTCATTGTCTTTCAATATCATTTAAGATCTAACTATAAGTTTCTAACCAAAATTCAAACTATCAATGTTTATATTCCATACATTCTATCATTCCATACATGATATAGAACCAATTTAAAACAATTTTAGTTCTCAAAATATCATAATCGCATCCAAGAGAGTAAGACGCATATAAAAGATCGCACGGTAGCAATCAAATTATTTTTTTTCAACTATGTAGACAAACTCTAGTAGGGCGCAAGCCTAGGCCATTGGGGCATAAAAGGCGTGCCCGAGCATTCAGGGCGTACGTCCTAGTTGTTCAGGCATAAGCCCCATAGGAAAAGAGCACTAGCTGGAGCCGCCGCCCTGAGCGTTTTAGGACCGCCCCGCCCGGGGTGCGCCCCGGGCATACCTTGGGGCGAGTTTTTTAAAACACTGATATATATATATATATATATATATATATATATATATATATATATATGGTCAGCATCCGTAGACCTATCGTTTTTTTACCCATACTTTTACTCGTCATCCAAATCGTTGGATAGAGGTTTCAAAATTTGCTGATTTTTTAGCGAGGAGGATCACAGTGCCTTAGATGCACGTCCACTAAAAATTAGCACATTCTAAAACATCTAGGTATATCAAATGTGCTCCTCAAGTTAACGGTTAAAATGGATGGTCAACAAAGCCTTGTAGATTTGATACACCTAGAGGTTTTAGAATGTACTGATTTTTTGTGGACGTGCAATCAAACACAATGTGATCCTCCTCGCAAAAAAATCAACAAATTCTGAAACCTCTATCCAACGGTTTGGATGACAGGTAAAAGTATGGGTCAAAAAACGATGGGTCTATGGATCCCGACCCATATATATATATATATATATATATATATATATATATATATATATATATATATATATATATATATATATATATATATATATATATATATATATATATATATATATATGTGTGTGTGTGTGTGTGTGTGTGTGTGTGTGTGTGTGTGTGTGTGTGTGATGGGATCCAGTGCCACTGAGTTAGACACGCATAATCCAGATCGTTTGATAAAGGTTTTAGAATTTGCATAGTTTTGTGTGGATAATTACCTTGCCTTGGAGAACACATTTACAAAAAATCAACACATTCTAAAACGTCTAGGTGCATCAAATCTAAAAGGATTTATCAACCATCCATTTTAACCGCTAATTTGAAGAGCACATTTTATAAGTATATAGGTTTTAGAATATACTTACTTTTTTTGGCTGTGCTATACAGGGCATGGTAATCATCCTCATCAAAAATCAACAAATTCTGAAATCTATATCTAATGATCTGGATGATGATGTCTAACTCAATGGCAAAGTATCATGTCCCTAGATACATACATACATACATACATACATACATACATATATATATATATACATATATATATATATATGCATGTGTGTGTGTGTGCGTGCACCCCCCACCCGAACAGCCGCTTGCGTCATGGCATGTGATACACGATGAGAGAGACTAATGTTTATTGTTTTTATATTTGTGTGTATAAAATAGAGTTGAAAAATGTATAGGAGTCTAACAATTACTTGTGGAAAATATTTTTATAACTCCAAAGACTTGAAATGAAATATCCAAATTCTACATAGAAGTTTTCTTTCTCATAGACTTTATCTTTCTCACGGCATGTCTATGTTCCATCTTATTCAGTTTAGCAATTTATTATTTATTCTCATTGACCTTGTTAATGTATAGAGATGGGTTGGGTTCCATGTACAGTCGGGTCGGGTTACTTATGTATTGCACATATATATTGGGCTTTGTCCCTCAATGAAGAGGCATTCCATTCTCTCCAAACCCTGCCGTCATCTCCTAACAAGGTATCAGAGCTGGCCCGTCTCCTGCTCCTGTTCCTGCTCCGGGAGCTCCCCACCGATTGTGCCTTGCCACGTGTACTCCGCATGGGAGGATCCTTACCACGCGTGCTCCATGTGAGGGGGAGTGTTGACGAGTAGTCCCACATTAGGGAGGGAGGCACCCATCACCCGCTTAATATACCCTCTGTGGACCTCCCCTTACGACTCGGGTTTTGGGGCGTGAGGGTATCTAACAGACCTCTTGTCGTAACTAGTGATTTTTAAATTGTGTGTAGATTACTTCTTATTGTTTTTATAATTATGTGTATAAAATAGAGCTGAGAGTCTTAACAATTACTTGTGGTAAATATAGTTACAACTCCAGAGACTTGAAATGAAATATCCAAATTCTACATAGAAGTCTTCTTTCTCATAGACATCATCTTTCTCATGGCATGTCTATGTTCCATCTTATTCAGTGTAGCAATTTATTATTTATTCCATAGACCTCTTGTAATAACTAGTGATTTTTAAAATTCAAAATTACAAAATCTATTAATCATTTGATGAAGTAACAAAATTCAGTTTTTTGTGCAGCCTCGACTATATGTTGGACGAGGGATGCAAGAATGCCAAGCATCTCTCTTAAAGTAATTTCTTGAAACTTAAGCTGGAATCCATATTTTAAAAATTTGCACTTAACATGCCTCCCCTCCCCCTCAGGTACACAATGTTCTGGGTGATTCTGTTATCAAGCAAATTTTCTTTCAGCTACTATTTTGAGGTAATTGTTTGAATAAATTTATTGAGAACTCTTACTCCAAGATAAAACTTGGGTGCAAACACCATCAATGTAATCAAAGATGCCTTTTGGCATCCTTCTGAATTTGGAAGATGGATTTGGATATTAGTATGTTATACAACAAATCAATGTCCTAAATAATATGAAAGGTTGAATAAACTAAAGAACCAAAAGGTATCTTCAAATTCTTATTTGTGTATGACCAATGTTGGTATGCTACTAGCATCATGTATCAGATCCTTGAAGACAAGAAGTGGGACTTAAGAATTGACTATTTACGTGGTTTGTTACCATGGTGGGATTGCAGAAAGTCATGCGAGATGGGTCCCATCACGAGGCGTTACCTCGTCGAGCATGAGGCCCTTCACATCTTCTTTACCTCCTTGCCCTCCGCTCTTCCAAACTTTATCTTTCAGAAGAAAAAAAATGTATTTTTTTTCCAAACTATGTTGTGCTCTTTATTTGAAGTTGAAGCTGCTTAAATAAGCATTTGTGGAATCAAAATCCCAAATAAAATCTATTACTAGTAACCCTAGGGGGAGAGAGAGAGAGAGTAGGGTTTTGGGGAGAATGAATGGTATTCTCATTAGTGCAATGCCCAATATATAGGTAAGTGTATATACTAAATACATACTAGAATCTCTAAGTATATACAAGTATCTCTAACAAAATCCCCACAGAACATCAAATCCCAACAAAAATCCCAATAGAAAGTCAAATCCTAGCGAATCCCAAAAATAAACCCTAAATAAGCTAATTCACCATGACATCCTTACCATTGACTATATCTGCAAGTAATTAATTGGCATAAAAGATCCTCTAAGATAACTTAATAATAGACTCCACGGAGGGACTAAAATCAAATAAAATTTAAGGAAAGAAATTGATGCAGATTCCTGGTCCCCATCAATAACACAAGTAGGAATAGAACTACTATTATCACCTATATTTTTCTGGGCATTTTGTATGTGTGCTTAGAACAAGGGATGTGCTGATTTTCAGTTAAAGGAAAGGAAAGAATAAAAATTGTGTAGAGGCTTACATGTAGGACTTTATTTCACATAGAATATACTGACCAGGCCATGATAGGTCATTAATGATTCAAGGAAGAGAGGATTGTCCAACCCACCTGCCAGGACTCAGGAGAGGAGTCACAGGTTTCCTGTCTCCCATGAGGAGAGTCCCATACTCTTTACTGCAGGAAAGAGGACCGGTTCCCCTCTCTTTCCTATTTGACTGTTTTAAATCAGCAATAAATACCTTTTAATTACTGGCTGTTATCTTATTTAATGGGACTTCTTTCTCTAGAAGTTTATTAGATAACAAAAATCCCTCCCCTTTTACTAAAATTGTAACTAAGTCCTAAATTGCTGGAAAATTCAATAAAAATAAAAAACAAATCCTGAAAAATACAAATAATTTCTGGGACTAAAAAAACGATTCAAAATGATGCATTGATGCCTAATGGACCTCCAAGGAACTACTTTTGCTCACTCTTAAGCCACTTAAAGGTACCTTTGTATGCTCCTACACACTAATCATTTAAAAAATTGTAGGTTATTCTATATCAGGTTTTATTGTGACTTATTATAAATAACTTAGTGTTTCCTTACTTGTCCCGGTTAACTTGACTATTTTTGTGATAAATTCGTTCTGTGTGCTTCGGTTATTCAGATTAAGCCTCTTGTAGAAACCACAAAACAGATAATGAATGTCAATGTGGACAAGTATGATTGGCATGAGCTATTTCCAGAAGGTGATTCTGATATTTCGCATATTCATATTATAGTGAATACAGTAAAGACCTTACAATTAACTTATAATATTGCCTTTCCTCAGGTAAAAGTAATGCTGGTGCAATTCTTGCAGTCTGGGCTCCAATTATTCTTGTGAGGCTTCTTACATAGACACAGAAAATACTTTTTCTGTAAATTGAAATACCACTTTTGCACCATTTATTCACCTAACTGTAGTGAAAGTTCTCATAGTTAAGTGTACAACTTTTCAATTTTGATACAGGTGTACTTCATGGACATCCAGATATGGTATTCTATCTTTTGTACAATTTTTGGTGGAGTTTATGGTATTATTCATCATCTTGGTGAGGTTAGGGTGCCATCTCTCTACTTTTTTATAGTATTGCATGCTTCATCAAGAAGTGACCCATTCATACCAGATACTGCATGTGTTGTAATTTTTGAAGCCCGTTTATTTGTTCGCATCCAGATTCGAACAATGGATATGGTGAAAAGTCGATTCCACTCCTTACCATCTGTATTCAATAATTCTCTCATTCCTCGCTCATCACTAAAGGAAACTAGGGGGAATCCTGGAAGTTTCTTGGAAAACAAAATTTTCAAGGTGAATGCTGCTTTCTATTTTAATACACTGGAAAGGCATTTTTTATCAAAAAAAATAATTGACTGCCCGTTGTTATTACTTATTAGCTTAACCTTTGTATTTGTTGTCTGAATTCAGAATTTAGAAACTGAAGGAATTGATCTTGTTAGATTTGCTCTTGTTTGGAATCAGATCATCAGCAGCTTCCGTTCAGAGGACTTAATAAGCAACAGGTAGACATTAATTTGTTTGTGTAAGCAAAATCATCTGTAAGCAGAAAAAACCTTACTAGTTTGATTTCCATGCCATAGAGAGAGGGATCTGATGACTATGCCCCTGTCATCAGACTTGAGATACGGTCCTGCCCAGTGGCCCTTATTTCTCTTGTCCACTAAGGTAGTCCTCTATTCCTTGGAAATCCATATTTATGTGGCATCAACTGTCTTATGACCGTTGCCTATACCATGGCAGTTTACGACAGCAATGAACATGACCAGAGATGTTGTTGGCAAGGACAAGCACCTCTATAGGAAACTAAGAAAAGACAGCTACATGTTCTGTGCCGTTAAGGAATGTTATGAGTCACTGAAGAATATCCTAAATCTTCTTGTTGTGGGTGACCTAGAGAAAAGGTAGATATCTTATTATTTTTTACCATAGGTCCATAACAATTCTTATGCTTATTGGTCCTTTTTTTAGACCCATCAACATATGCATCTGTATTCTATTTATTTTGAACAACATCATAATGGTGCACAAGTAGTTTTTCAGGGTTGTTGATGCCATTTTTAATGAAATTGATACAAGTATCAGAAATTCAAGCCTTCTTACAGATTTCAGGATGCATGAGCTGCCAGCTCTACATGATAAATTTATCCAGCTGACCGAAATACTGGTAAATTCTATAGTGAGCTGTTTGATTTTCTTTTTATCATGTGCCTTTTAATATAGCCATGAGATGGTTCTTTTGTGTTATGTGGCATGTCTTCTTAAAGGTTGAAAATAAACAAGATCATCGAGATAAAGTGGTCATTTTGCTTCAAGATATTGTGGAGATTCTTATCAAAGATATGATAGTATGTGGTGACAGGTGAGATACAGTAAGCCATTGCTCTTTTCCACTATAACTAAACTATCCATGTTATTAAAAGCACATATTCCATTTCATACAGAACATTTGAGACGATCAGCTGCTCCCAAATTCTTGAGTGTGATGATGATGGTTTTTCATGGGAACCTGAGCCGCTGTTATTTGCATCAAATGGTCTTAACCCTTCCATACACTTCCCTCTGCCAAATAATGGATCTTTGAAAGAACAGGTAAATAACTTATTTATGATTATTCAGAAGTGCATATTAGCCTAGTTCAGCATGTGCTTTGTGGCAGGTCAAGCGCGTGTTTTTGTTGCTCACCATCAAAGAAACAGCTATGGATATTCCCACCAACTTAGAAGCTCGACGGCGCATCTCATTCTTTGCAACTTCCCTTTTTATGGATATGCCGGCTGCTCCCAAAGTTCGCAATATGTTGTCATTCAGGTAAAGATCATATAGGTTTGCTCTTTTTTCCTTTCTAGGAACAACTATCGTTATGACTTCTCAAAAATGAAATGAAATGGTGATTACTTTTTATAGTTCTCTTTTTGGTATCTCATTAATGAGCTATTCCTGGACAAAATTATTTAAATTAAATTTTTAGAGTCGATCTCTATGATAGGTGTCAAAGAGTCCTCACAATGTCCTTGCTAAACTAGTGCAAACTAGTTATGTGATAATACATCCAACGGTGGAATCAAGCCAAAGCCAAGCCATGGGGAGGTACCCATATTAAAAAATTAAAGCCCGAAGCCTACATAAACTGAGTTAAAGAGAGGGGGGGTTCTGTTTCTGTGTGAGCAAGTGGGCCGCACACATTTAAAAAAAAAAAACAGCCTACTTTTTTTTTTCGGCCCTCTCGATCTCTTCTGTCGTACGGAACTAATAGGGATTCCTTGTTCGTGCCTTCTTGGCAAACACCTCCTCTTTCTTCACTTGGATTTCCTCTCTCTCATTATCTTATAAATATGAGACGAAAACTTTAGTATGGCCATCATATGCTGGATTGAGAATTGTTTCTCATGTGAGAGCATTAAAGAAGGGTGCTTATTCGTCTTCATCAATCGCTTGTGGAGTACTTCCAGTCTCTGACCTTCTTCTTCCTCGTCGCCTTCTACTTCCCTGCACCTTTCATCCTCTTCGAAGGAGCTTTCTTCTACAATGTAGTTTGCTTTCTTCAGTTTTATATTTCCACACTTTGCTAAGATCATTAGCTTTCATTGGTATTTCCCTACAACCCTTATAGCCATATCGTTTATTAGCAATCGTACTCGATACTTGTTCTAGTTGGCTTGGCTTGACTTAATCATCATTTATGTTTTTTTTTGTGTCTTTTGCATGAGCTTATATTACTGAATTAATTATTTGCAATGTCTCTTTGAGTTATAATCTAGTTCTATTGGTTTGCTTTCCTTATTTGTCAATTTATAAGCATTGTATATTGATTAGATTGCTAGATCCATATTATAATTTGACTAATGGATGTTTAGTGTTTGCTAAATTTCATGTTAAAATATTCTAAAATGACCATAATAACTTCCATCTTTAACTTGGTTTTCGTGCTTCACAGCCTGGTTTGCATCATTTGGTATTAGAGCAAGTTCTGCTCCTAGGATTGCATGGACTTCATCATTGTAGGCTTGCTGCCTTATTTTAAATTTTTCTTACTTTATTCGTGTGGTATCCATATTCACACACACTTATCGGGGGAAAAAAACCTTTTTCATATCTAGTGCATGCATAAGGCTATTTAGGAAACCTTTACTGACTTGTTCGGTACAAGTTCCCATGGGTGATCAGAATCAGAATCCAACCCCAAATCCAAATCCAAATACTAGCAACTTACCACTACTGGGCAAGAGACCGTTAGACAACAACAAACTTTCATAAATCAACTTCAGGCCCAACTCACCCAAGTTGACTAATCTTCAAATTCCACCTCACCGCAATCAAGAGTGTAGAAATCGAAATACACATAGCATTGATTCTGACAATGGAGAATTGAGTGTTTGCGGAAGCAATTCCTCAAATACAAAAGAGGCATCAGTTAGGACGAGAAGTGAGACCACAAAAGAGATCGGATCATGGGATTAAAATTGATGTCGGGGACTTTGAGGGCCGTATGCATCCGGAAGTGTTCCTCGACTAGGTAGATAGGATTGATCAATTTTTCAAGCGGAAAGAACTCTCTGAGGATAAGCAAGTCAAATACGTGAGCCTCAAATTGAAAAGTCATGCCTTGATCTGGTGGAAGCAACTCCAAGCTTTCTGGGTCCGAAAGGGAAAAGGTAAGATAGGTCCTTGGGAACACATGAATGGAAAGATGAATCAAAAATTTCTTTCATCTGATTATAAACAGAACATCTTTCAAAAGTTCCAGAACTTGAGGCAAAACATCCGATTAGAAGGTGAATATACAATCGAGTTTTATAATATGCAAGAATGTAATAATCATTATGAGGATGAAGAGCAAAACGTAACCCGATATGTCAATGGTCTTCGTCTGCAAATTCAAGTAGTAGTTTTTTTGTATGACTTGTACCGGATCAATGATGCATATAGGCAAGCCAAGAAAGTAGAGGCAAATCAAGCGCACTCCACGAACCTGTTTGAAAACAACAAGGCATCAACTAGGTTTACAAATAAGTCGGTATGGCCTAGCAAATCCCCCTCCAACAAGAATCAAAATACATCCAATCAAAAATCTTCCCAACATAAAAAGGATCTCTCTCTTTTGCGGAGGTTTTGCGGAGGTGGTGAGAGATCTCTCTCTTTTGGATCTGCCTCTTAACAACAGAAAATTCACTTGGAACAATAAGAGAGACTCTCCAATTTTTGCCAGACTAGACCGTTTCCTTATTTCTGACGACTTTGACTCTCAATACCCGAAGGTGACTCAGAAAGGTCTAACAGCTTTCATCTCCGACCATACTCCTATACTTCTTGATTCGCATTCGGATAATTTTAAACAGTGCAAGCTTTTCCGCTTTGAGGCGATGTGGCTCGAAGATCGGGAGTTTCCAGACCTGGTCAAAGTTTGGTGGGCTAGAGCAGGAGACAATTCTAATTCTGCCAGGAACTGGAATGCGAAGACTAAATTTCTGAAACAGAAAATTAAAGAGTGGGAGCGCAAGAAATTTGGGAATGTGATGGCTCATAAGAAGGATCTTCTGTCGAAGATGGGCTTTCTAGAAGGCAAAGAAGAGAGTACCCCTCTTTCGGGAGCTGAGAAGAAGCAGCTTTCGGATTGGAAAGAGGACCTTAGTGCGGTTCTTATTAAAGAAGAGGTGATGTGGAAGCAGCGCTCTCGAGATAAGTGGATTAAATTGGGGGACAGCAACACGGCGTATTTCCATAAGATTGCGAACAGCACCAGACGCAGAACCGCTATTCTTTCCTTGAGAGAAGGGAACAGTATCCGGGCGACTCAAGAAGACATTTCGAATAGTGTATCTCAACACTTTCAGAAGTACTTCGTGAGAAATGGGGTTGAGCGAACCGATATTGATTGGGAAGGGATTGACCTTCTCAAGCTAGATAACGTGGATGACCTGGATAGACCTTTCTCGACCAAAGAGTTTAAACAGGCAGTCTTCGGCATGAAGGCGGAGGGAGCTCCAGGGCCAGACGGACTTCCCATCCTGTTCTATCAAAAGTTTTGGGATGTCATCAAAGAGGATCTGTGTCAGCTTCTCTTCGATTTTTTTCAAAACAAGATTTCTCTGCATAGTTTGAACTATGCCTGGATTATTTTGATCCCTAAGAAGGTGGGGGCTGAAACCATCCATGACTACAGGCCTATCAGTTTAGCTAACTGCATCTACAAGATTATTACAAAGATCCTAGCTAATCGTATGGCGAGTAGAATCAATGATCTTGTCAATAAAACCCAGACAGCTTTCATCAAGGGGAGGCTGATTCTAGACAGTGTAGCTACGGCGCAAGAGCTCATCTTTCATATCAAGGAGCGTAAAGAAGAGTGCATCATATTGAAGATTGACTTTGAGAAAGCTTTTGACCGACTGAGCTGGAGCTTCATTTTGAATACCCTCAGAGCCAAAGGCTTCTCAGACAATTGGATTCGTTGGATCTGGAATTGCTTCTCCACTTCCACCATTGCGTGCTTAGTGAATGGTCATCCGGGCAAACGATTTAAGACTGGTAGAGGAGTCAAACAGGGCTGCCCTCTTTCGCCATTCCTTTTCATCCTCGCTATGGATGTTTTTGATGCCATGCTGAAAAGAGTGGAGAACCGAGGTCTGATTACTGGCGTCGGTGACCCTAGATGGAGAACAGCGAACCTTCACTTTGCGGATGACACAATCATTTTTTGTGTGGCGAAGAAGGAACAGATCAGCCTTCTGAAGATCCTTCTCTACTCCTTAGAGATGGTTTCCGGTCTGAAGGTGAACTTCTCGACGACCTCTCTTTTCCATTTTGGAATCGATGATCAGCTTGCGTCTTCTCTAGCTGCTGTGCTGAATTGTCGGAGAGATTCCCTGCCTACGAAATATCTAGGTCTTCCTCTGAATGACAACAGAATCAAGAAAAGCGACTGGTACAAGGTGATTGAGAAAATGGATATCAGACTAGCAGGATGGAAAGGCAGACACCTCTCGCTGGGAGGACGGTTGACGCTTATCAATGCAGTTCTCACAATGATACCGTCTTATCATCTCTCCTTTTACCTTATGCCTAAGTGGGTTATCTCTAAGATCGACTCGATCAGAAGTAACTTCTTGTGGAAAGGGGCAGTCTGGGCAGACGCTAGTGGGAAAGCTTATCATCTGGCTAAGTGGGGTTTGGTCTGCAAATCTAAAGAAGGAGGGCTGGGCGTCATCAACCTTGCGGACCATAACAGGGCACTTCTGGGCAAATGGTGGTGGCGACTTCAGAATGATCAAGGGGATCACTGGAGCTCGGTGATTCGTGGGAGATATTTCAAGAGATTCAGACCGCTGCAGGTTCGGAGTAGACTCTCTGGGAAAATTTCGCCCTTTTGGAAAGGAATCCGGAAGATAGGCCAAATCTATAAATGCGGGACTATGCTGCGTGTGAGGAACGGTGCGTCTACTCTGTTCTGGGAGGATAGATGGCTGGTAGAGGGTCAGCTCAGAGATTGGTATCCAGACCTTTATGAGCTAGCTTGGGATAAGAAAGCATCGGTGCGATCTCAATGCCGAGTTTCCAATTCCATAACCATCTGGGATCTGACATTCCGCAGGGATATCCCGATTTTTCTTCAATTCCAAGTCCGAGAGCTGTTGGACCTGCTGCAACTCATTACTTTGGAGGATGCAGAGGATGAGGCAACTTGGAGACTGGCACCCTTAACACTTTTTCTACGAAATCTTTCTATAACTTCATTAACAAGGGAGGTGTGATTTGCCCGGTGGCTGGAGCTTTGTGGAAGACCAAAGCTCCTCTCAAGATTCGAATTTTTATGTGGCTGATGATAAAGAAGAAGTTGCTGACTAAAACAAACTTGCTCCGTCGTGGTAATCCGCGGGTCACAGACGCCGTCTGTGTCCTATGCGGACATGGCCGTGAAGATGTGAACCACCTGTTTCTGCATTGCCCCTTTGCTCAGAGGATATGGGATCCCCTGAGGAGAGGCCTCAAGATCAAGGGTGCGCCAGGTTCAGTGTTCTCCTTATGGACTGTCTGGAGGGAGAAGCGCATTAAGAGAAGACTCCGCCACAGCTGGGATCTGGTGGTTATGGCTGTGTGTTGGAGTATATGGATGGAGCGAAATTGCAGAATTTTTAGACAGAAAAGTTCGGATTCGGAAGTTGTCAAGAATCTGGCTAAGGGGAGACTGCTTCAGTGGAAGGTTGCCTTGCAGGGACAGGAACTTCAGCAACTAGATAACATTTTATGTAACCTCTTTTGAGTGTGTTTTTGATGTTTTTGTACTTGGACTTTCTTCTTAATGAACTGGTAGGGGTCTAGGCCGAACCCCCCCTCATACACTGAGAGGGATTTCTCTAAAAAATAAAAATAAAAAGGATACATGGAACAATGCAAAGGGCATACTATGGTCATTCTTGGGCACTTTCTAGTGCTCCAATTGTAATCAGTCAGGGCACTTGTCCTAAGCAAAAGTTCAATCTTGAAGCCAACCTCATAGAGGATGAGGAAGACGATGAGAGTCAAGAGAATGATGAGGGAGGAGAATCATATTTTGAACTCATACACATTGTCGAGAATGAGCACAGAACACCACTCATGGTCATTCATCGAGTGATGATGCTTCCTCAAAATTCCCTAGAGAAAGGCAAAAAGACTCCTAGCGATGATTTGTGGTTGAGACGTAGTATTTTCCACACTACATGCTTATCTCATGGAAAATTGTGTAACCCACTAATTGATAGTGGAAGCACAGAAAATTTTGTTGCTAGATTTCTAAAAGCTGAAGCTAAAACCGAAAAGAGAATCTACAAAGTTTCATGGTTCAAACAAGGGAATGAAGTTAATGTCATACATTGGTGCCTTGTCAAGTTCACCATTGGCACGTTCTATAGTGATGAGGTTTGGTGTGTTATTATCCCTTTAGAGGTTTGCCACATATTGGTAGGACGACCCTGGCAGTATAATAGAAAAGTTCTACATGATAGTGCCTTCAATACATACACGTTTTTAAAAGACGGTCGCACGCTAGTCCTTTTACCCCAACAAATTGGCCTAGAATGAAAAAAGAACAAATTCCTAGCTCTATGAAGTCTCCAGAGAAAATAACTTTTATTGTTAGCAGAGCACAAATGGGAAGCGAGTTGAGAGGAAAAGATTATGTCAGTTTGCTTGTTACAAAGAATAGCGAGGATGTTTCTGAGATTCCATTGGCATTATAACCTCTTCTAACATACTTTTCTGATATCATACCTAATGATCTCCATGATGAACTTTCACTGTTGAGAGACATAAAGCATTAGATTAGTCAACTTTTAGGAGTTAGTTTACCACATCTCCCACACTAAAGGATGAGTCCGAGTGAGTATGAAGAGCTACATCAGCAAGTTTCTAAGTTGCTTCGCAAAGGTTTGGTCTAAGAGAGTTTGAGCCCATGTGCAGTTCTTGCCTTGCTCACTCCCAAAAAGGATGGAACATAGAGAATGTGTGTGGACAGTAGATCCATCAATAAAATTACAATCAAATATAGGCTTCCCATTCCTAGGCTGGGTGACATGCTTGATATGTTGCATGGTTCGAAACTTTTCTCCAAAATCGACATGAAGAGTGGTTATCATCAAATATGAATCCGACCAGAGGATGAGTGGAATCCATGTTGCCAATGAATTGTTTGATCATATCAAAAGTGTACAAAAAACTTAGCAGATTGCAAATCTCCAATGCGAAGTACAAAGATTTTGCCGATAAGCACATATGACAGTGCCAATTTTTCAGAGAGTGACTTGGTGATGGCTTATTTCAAGAAGGAAAGGTTCATGGTCGGTTCCCATTACAAGCTCAATCAGAGGAGGTTTGGACCTTTCTGCATCTTGAAGAAGCTTGGCGAGAATGCATATCTTCTAGAGCTTCCCATGTTGATCTTCAATATTACAAATCTGTTCCCTACCATGGGAGTACCTCAGAGCATGAGGCAGCGACACCTGAGGCATCCCAATCAGAGACCGCAGTGTCAGAACTAGAGCGTACCGATGAGATCGATGATGTTGCTGACGTTCAGATTACTAGGACAAGGCATGGAGAGTATCGACAATACTTGGTCTGCTGGCGTGGATAACCTCTTTATATACCTCTTGGATCAATGAGCAGGAGTTACGACACCTTCAAGTGGACCTTTACTAGTGCTTGCAAGACACTACTCGTCTGGAGTCGAGGTCTCCAAGTCAGGGGAACTGATGTAGTCGGATCGTGCTACAAACAATATTTTATCTTTAATTTTATACTTTAGTTTGTATGCACTTATTTTTGTGGTTTCATCACCTATCTCCGGGCGAATATCGGATGATCGGATATTTAGTTATAACTTTTTGCATCTTTCCTTACTTATGGTGTGGGGTTGTCGCAAGTGAATAAACTATATAGCTAGTCATGTTTATTATGTTAAGTAATTAATCTGATGTTGCCATACAAGATCAAGAAAGGCATCTGATAATGCATTCAACGATGGAATCAAGCCAAAGCCAATACATTGGTGGTGTCCATATTAAAAAATTAAAGCCCAAAGCCTACATAAATTGAGTTAACCCCCCCCCCCCCAACCTTCTCTTCTTTTGTCATATGAAATCTCCACACGGAATTTTTTTTCCACGTTAACAAGTGGGCCGCGGTACTTTTTTAAAAAATGCCATAAGTTTTATTTTTGGCCCTCTCTCTTCTACCATACGAAACTAATAATAACTCCTTGATAAGACCGAAAAACGTTAGATCTTGAGCGATGAGAGGGTATGGAGACTGCCTCCCGAACGACCCAATCCTTCCCCTCCCTCGCCACCTTCACCCTCGCCATCATGGTCCCCACCTCCACCAGAACCCAGCACTCAACCCAAGGATCCTCAATGGCTATTGGCGTCATATCCTGTCTGCAAATCTGGCCTCCAGTCCCCCGAGGAGATTTAGCAGACATCAGATGATCAGGAACTCTAGTGTTCAGAATGGTCGGTGGAGGGATCAGGTCCTTCTCGAGGAGTGTAAGGCGACAGGTTGTGGGCCCCCTGTTCGTGTGGGCGTTTCTCCTCGCCAGTTCCCAATGCCTTCGCATCATGACCCTCCGCCTCCCCACGATGGGACAAGTAAAAGCCATGCCTTGGCCTTTGCGACCTCCCATCAAGGCTCTTGGGCTTCTTATCTCTTCAAGAAGCCTCCTGTCTCCCCCCTGGCCTCGTCTATCGCTCAGCCTTCTTCCCCCCTTCCAGCCCTAGAGTCTCCCGGCCATTCAAGCCAGGTACCTGCTTTCATTGAGCTAGATAGGTCATCGACGCTCCTCTTGTCGCAACGCCATGGTCTGCTGGGTCTGTAGAGGGATAGGCCACTCGACTCGTCTCTGTCCGCTACGCCGCATCCTCTCACCTCTCACCCTCCATCCATAACCAACCAGCTTTTCACCCGCCGTCACCTCCGCATTCCTTCCCTTCGAGTTTTGTCACCATCCCCCAGTTAGCCGACTCCAGAACCACCATTGATAAATTGTCTTCCTGTGTCATTGTCTCTGTCTCAGGCGGCTCCCCTAGCCCTACTGAGCTTTCCTCAACTTTCCAGGCCTTTTGGCAATCCGAGTGTTCCTTCCCATCCTGGCTCCTAGGTCCGAATGAATTCTCGGTCGAGCTTCCGACTCCCTACATTAGAAGCTCTGTTCTTAGCAGACTCCCTTTCAGTAGGCCCTCACACAACCTCGTTCTTGGCCTGGTCACCGTCCCACCGTGCTTCAGGATCCTATACCTCCAATCTGGTTCGCCTCGTCGTCTCTGGCTTGCTCATTTCTTGCTGGAACTGTACCTCCCTCCAGTCCGCTATGGGCGACTATGGAAAGGTCATCGAGATTGAGAATGACTTCCACTCTTCCTCTGGTCTCAGGGAGGCTATCATTCTGTTCAGGACCATGAACTGCTCTTCCATCCCTTCTGGAATCACTGCCCGCTTCTCTCGGACACCCCTCCGGCCACCGGTTCACCCCAACCAGGATCATGGCCCGAAGTTGGTCCATCGAACCGTGGAACGGGTTCACCAGCTGGTTCTTCGAATCGGCTTAGAGGTATGATTTCCGGATCTTCTGCACTTCCTCCTAGGGAGGAAGATACGGCACTCAATGCCTTCCTTTCTGAGACCTCCCCGTTTTTTAATTCTGTAACTACTACAAATAACCTTCTGTTAGACCCAAAGGGTAAATGGAAAGTTAGCTCTGATTCAGCGGATCCTACCCCTGATTTCCGGGACACAGATATGTACGTCATTAACCTGGCAACGCCTTTCAAGGAAACCTCCAATCCGCCACCCGAGCCTGATTTGGCTGTAGACTGCACCCTTTAATTCGGGTTTCAATACCTTACCAGTTGATTTGGCTACTCCCATCTCCTCCTCTGTTCAGGTTTCGGCTCCCGCTGAGGCGCTGCCAAATGAAGTTAACGTTTTGAAGACCACCTCTGTTAATCCGCCAAAGACTTTTGTCCACTGCCGACTAAGAAGACCGAGTGATGATATGCTGAAGCAACTGAAGCACTTTTTGACGGCCAGAGTGGCGAAAGTCCTGCCCCAGTTCCTCAACCTCCTCGACACAGACTCCATCTTGGAGATAGCGGAAGCCTGTGGCTTCACTTTCTCAGGGGACCCGGAGGCGGCGAAGGCCTTTATCCTGTTTGCACGTCAGTTGGAGAGGAGCAGGGCTCCGTTGTAATTTCCCCAATGAAAGTTTTGTCTTGGAATGTACACGGATTTCGTGATTCTAGTAAAAGGAATTCTGTCTCCATGTTTTGTGATCTCCACAATGTGGATGTAGTCTGCCTCCAAGAATCCAAGATAAGCTCACCCTCACCGGTTTTTCTTCATTCGATAGAGGGGCAGCACTTTAACCAATGGGAATCTCTGGACTCGGTGGGGGCCTCAGGAGGTGTTCTAATTGGGTGGCATGAGAACTCTTTCTCGGTATTGGCAAAGTCGATAGGGACTTTTACCCTGTCGGTCCTTCTTCGAAACAACTGGGACAAGTCCACCTGGCTTGTCACCTCAGTGTATGGGCCGAATGACGCTAGCCTCAGAACTTCCTTCTGGGCTGAGCTTGTTGCGCTAAGAGCGAAGTTTTTAGGTCCATGGATTCTGGGAGGGGACTTCAATGTGACCAGATTCTCCTACGAGAGGAACGGAGGCGTGGGGAATCGTATAGTCATGGAAGACTTCTCAAATTTGGCTCGCCAGCTTGACTTAATTGACCTACCTCTGAGTGCCCGTCTCTTCACTTGGAGTAACAAAAGGGATTCTCCGTCCTTTGCTAGACTTGACAGGTTCCCTATCTCTGATGACTGGGAAACGCTTTACCTGTTTTGTCATCAAAGCGTTCTCTAGTCTTTTGTTTCGGATCATGTGCCCTTACTCCTCGATACTTGTGGTCAGAACTCGAGGAAGCCTAGACGTTTCAGATTTGAGAAGATGTGGCTGGAGGATGCACACTTTTCAGGTCTGGTTGAGCGTTGGTGGGCCCAATTCCCCTTTGACCACAATCCTGCTAGGAATCTCATCAGGAAACTTAGAGGATTGCGTCAGAAGATCAAAGGCTGGGAGCATTCCTCGTTTGGAAATGTCCGGAATCAAAAAGCGAAATCTTCTATCTGACATCAACCTTCTTGAAGTGAAGGCGGAGGCGGGTCCCTTGTCAAGAGATGATGCCGCTTCTTTAGCCCTTTTAACAGAAGAACTGCGGTATATTCTGGTTAAAGAGGAAATAATGTGGAAGCAGCAATCCAGGGAGAAATGGGTGAAACTTGGAGATGCTAACACATCCTATTTCCATAGGTTGGCGAACTACCGACGACGTTCAAACAAAATAGATTCCTTGCAGATTGGAGACAGTGAGTTTTCGTCCCCTGAAGATATCCTGGCTAACTCTACCAATTACTTCCGGCAATACTTTCAAGATCTTCTGGCCTCTCTTGTTTGCCTTGATTGGGCTGGTCTTCCCATCCGACGTCTCCCTGCTCAAGCAGACTTGGATGGTGTTTTCTCGGTTGAAGAGATTAAGAAGGCGGTTTTTGACATGAAGGGTGATGGAGCTCCAAGACCTGACGGATTCTCCGTGTTCTTTTTCCAACGCTTTTGGGACTTTGTGGGCCCAGATGTGTGCCAACTAATCACTTCTTTTTTTGCAGGAGAAACTAATCTCTCGAGTATTAATTACTCGCTCTTGATCCTTATCCCAAAAGCTCCGGGGCCTCCAACATCTCTCAATTTTGGCCTATCTGCCTCTCCAACTGCATCTACAAGATTATCACAAAAATCCTAGCAAATAGGCTGGCTCCATTGATGGATTCTATTATTAGCCAAACTCAGTCGGCGATTATCAAAGGGAGGCTCATCCTGGACAGTGTGGCCTCTGTCCAGGAAATAATCTTCCAGCTGAAGGAACGCAAAGAGGAAGGGATACTATTCCAGCTAGACATTGGAAAAGCATTTGACAGGCTACACTGGTCATTCATCCTGGACACAATGAGAGCGAAGGGCTTTTCTCAAAAGTGGTTAGGTTGGATTTCGTCCTGCCTATCCACTTCGAAGATCTCCTACATGATCGAGGGGTTTTCGGGGAGCCAATTTCTGATGCGGAAGGGATTGAAGCAGGGTTGTCCCCTTTCTCCCTTCCTCTTCATCCTAGCAGTCGATGCTTTCGATTCTATCATCCAAAGGGCAGCATATCAGAATCTTCTCGCTGGAGTGAGAGGTAACTCTTGGTCTGTCTCTAACCTTCACTTTGCTGATGACACTATCTTGTTTTGCCAAGCGAGAAGAGAGCAGGTAGCCGTGCTCAAGATTAATCCTTTACGGCCTTGAATTTAGCTCTGGCCTTCGCATAAACTTCAGGAAATCTTCACTTTATTATGAAGGCCCGAATCATTCCTTAGGTGTCTCGTTGGCTAGCATCCTCAATTGTAAGCTTGAAGCTCTGCCAATGAAGGATTTGGGACTTCCGATCTCTAACTCTACTCTTTCTAAGATGGAGTGGCACAAACTCATTGAGTGGGTGAGAGCAGACTAGCGGGCTGGAAGGGAAAGCACCTCTCTTTGGGGGGTCGTCTTACGTTGGTCAACTCGGTTCTTTCTGTCATTCCGTCCTACTTCCTAGCTTTCTACTTCATTCCCTCGTGGGTGATTAGACGTATAGATGGCATTTGAGGCTCTTTCCTTTGAAAAGGAGCTAATGGTACTTTCGGATCTTACCACCTTGTAAAATGGGGTAATATCTGTAAGTCCAGAGACCAAGGCGGTCTTGGCATCTTGAATCTCAGAGATTTCAACTTAGCTCTCCTGGGAAAATGGTGGTGGCGTCTCCAGAATGACCAGAGAGATATCTGGTCCAGAGTAGTAAGAGAGTGCTACTTCAGGCGCTTCTCCCCCCTTCAATGACGGAGCAGGAAGTCGGGCAAAAACTCTCCCTTTTGGAAAGGAGTTCGGAGAATTGCAGATCCATACAAATGCAGCACTCGCCTCATTCTGGGAGACGGCAGACACAACAAATTCTGGACTGGCCAATAGACCGGAGAGGCATCCCTGGCCACCCTCTCAATGATCTCTATCTACTAGCATGGGACCAAAAGGCTACGGTTCGCTCCCAAACAACGTTCACTGCAGGCACAACCATCTGGTTTGTCCGATTCCACAGAGTTATCCCTGACCATCTATATGGCCAGCTACAGGACCTCCACTCTATTCTAGATTACTTCACAATCTCCTCCTCTAGAGACACCTCTTTCTGGAAATGGACCTCCCAAGGATCGTTCACGGTGAAGTCTTTCTACCAATTCATCAATAGGGGAGGAGTAGTTTGCTCATTTGCCTCTCATCTTTGGAAGACTCCGGCTCTTCTCAAATGCAGGAACTTCCTATGGCTGGCCTTGAAGGAACTGATCCTCACGAAAATACAATTACACAGACGAAACCACCCAGGAGCCTCAGATCTATCCTGCGCGCTATGCGGCGGGAGAAGGGAATCTGTCGACCACCTTCTGCTCCACTGTCTATATTCCAAGTCCATCTGGAGATCCTTACGGAAGAAACTTGGGTTGCAGGGCCACCCGGGTTCTATGCGTTCTCTCTGGATGACTGGCGAAAGAAGAGGGTCCGCCGAGATTTTCGGCCAGCATGGGACTTGATAGTAATTGGGGTTTGCTGAGGAATCTGGAAGGAAAGAAATGCTCGCATCTTTAGAAATAAGGAGAAGGCTTGGGAGACCACTTGGTGCGCTTCATTGGCTCTGGTTAAATTCTGGTCTGGGGGACTTTCGGCTACCTTGAGCGCAACGATAAAACCTATAATAGACCCCTTGTAATACTTCTTTATTTCTATTAATAAATAGCTTGGGGTATGGCTTAACCCCATCCTCTCTCCCTAGGAGAGGAATTTCCTCAAAAAAAAAACTCCTTGTCCATGCCTTCTTGGCAAACGCCGCCTCTTTCTTGTCCTTTCTTCACTTGGATTTCCTCTCTCATTATCTTATAAATAGGTGATGAAAACCCTAGTATGGGCATCATATGTTGGATTATGAATTGTTTCTCTTGTGAGAGCATTGAAAAAGGGTGTTTCATCTTCATCAACCACGCATGGAGTTCTTCCAGCCTCTGACCTTCTTCCTCGTCGCCTTTCATCCTCTTGAGAATTGGCTTGGCTTGGCTTAATCATCGTTGATCATCATCTATGTTTCTTTCTTATCTTTTGCATGAGCTTATATTGCTCAATTTATTATTTGCAACGTCTCCTTGAGTTATAATTTAGTTATATTAGTTTGCTTTCTTTATTTGTCAATTTATATGCACGCTATTAGGTTGCTAGATCCTTATTAAAATCTGATTTATTGATGTTTAGTGTTTGCTGAATTTCATATTTAAATATCCTAAAAAGATCGTAATAACTTCCATCTTTTTCTTGGCTTTCGTCCTTCTCAATCCGGTTTGTATTACATGCCTATCACTGGAGAGGTCGTCTAGTATGGTCACCTACTCTCAACAACTGGGAGCTCCACGTGGATGTCCAACTAGCACTCTCACCAAATTGCTACTCCAACTTCCCTCTATAAAAGGAAGGGGAAGGGCACCGAGGAAGGGGTCAGCAAACCGATCGACCCTGAGCTCCCCTTTTAAGTTTTAACTCTTCATGATCTTTGAGCGACTATACATTAGCGATCGAGAGTTTGTTACTCCCTTTGATTCTAGTGCATTTCTTTCAGACTATGTGATGCAATACGATGCAATGAAGAAAAGGTTTATTAATTAGTTGAGCAGGCAGGGCTTACTACTAAGTATGATGCCGCACGAGAAATCAAATCAAACAAATAACACAGGCAGATACGATGAGAACTACTGTACCAGTGCCAGTCACTTTCAGTATCAGACGATAAAGCAATCCAAATAGTCCTATTGCAATGTCTAGATTAATAGCACTACAGGTGGGTAAGCGCTCAATCTCACAATGGGGGAAACAGCTGGCAACGATAATAAACTAGATAACCGATTTGGTGAAACACGATGATACCTGGTCGAAGAGGGAATTCCGTAATCTGAGTTGCCGATGTTGGCACAGGCACGTATGCCTCCACGCTTCCTCTTCCGAATCGCGGGAGGGGAAGTCGATGTCGAGGCCCCTTCGTAGATTCCTCCACGCTCTCTCCTTCCGGGTCGGGAGGGGAGAGTTGTTTGTCGAGGCACCCGTCGTCGTCTATGATCACACCGTGATCCTCAGCAAATCCGGCCCTGCACGCAGGACGAGGGCGCCGGAGGTGCGACACCGATCAGGTAGCAGTAGGAGGGGAGGGAAGGCCGGTCGGGTATGGATGAGGGGAGGGATCGGGTAGAGGGGTTGGGGTCAGGTGAGGGTGGGCAGCAGTGGTAGGAGGGGGATGAGAGGGGAGATCGGGTAGGGCTGTGGTCGGGAAGGGAGGCAGCAGCAGGGCAGGGGGGGGGATCGGTGGGGGCTGGGGTTAACAGCGGCAGCCGCAGCAAAGGGAGGGAGAGGGGATCGGTGGGGGATGGGGTCGGGTAGGGAGGGACCGACGGCAGCAGCAGCAGCCAAGGAGAAGATGGGGCCGGGTAGGGGCTGGGGGTAGGTAAGCAGGCAGCAGCGGCAAGAGGGAGAGGAAGGGGGATGGGGGTCGGGTTGGCTGGGGGCTAGGGCCGGCGGCAGCAGCAACAAGAGGGGGGGAAAGGGGATCGGGTTGGCTGGGGGCTAGGGTAAGTAGGCAGCGGCAGCCAGGAGAAGAGGAGGCCGGCGGCTAGGTGAGGGAGAGGGAGGGGGCATGGAAAATTAGGGTTTTCCGGTTAGGGTTTCACACACCTAACACTGGACCTAGGGTTTCACACGCCTAGGGTTTGGGTTTGGGTTTCACACACCTCGCCCTGAATTCGCTCAACACAAGTGTGGAGGAAAACATAGAATTTTATTATTCATCAATTCCCATTACATGTCCAGGGGCAGGCCTATATAAAGGCTGCGATAAACAGACGAAAATCCCTGACAACTGAGGTGGGACTAAATAACATAATGCAAAGCAAAACAAATAAATAACGACTACACGATCATCATCAACGGTGCTGGCTGTCTGATCACAGCCACAAGCTCAGGTGGCGCCTCCTGCGCTGGTACACGCGCCAGGGGCGCTGCTCGATGTCCTCATCATTCTCCCGGGGTGGGAGAGAGCTCGACTCCGTCGAGTAAGGCTCCGTGCGGCTTTCGTATAGCTCCAGCAGGTCCGGGTCAAGCCGTTGTAGTTCTTCTCGTTCCATCCACGTATCCTCAGATGGGGGTTTTCCGCTCCACCGAATCAAGTACCTCCGAGTTCCACCGTCTTTACCAGAGACGATCTCGTCATCTAGAATTTTATCGATGCCGTTTGCTGTGGGATAGGGGATATTTTGGGGAAGTGGAGGTAACGGGTTGCTCTCAGAAACAGGATCTAGGGCAGGCTCTACCAGAGGGTTACTAGGGTTGAAATTTGGGCCCTTGTAGGCCACTAGATCTTCGACATTGAAGGTCGGACTAATGCCAAAACCCTCAGGGAGGTCAATGACATAGGCATTGTCATTTATCTTCTTTAGTATCCGGAAGGGGCCGGCACTGCGTGCATGTAGTTTCTTAACGGTCCCTGATGGGAACCGTTCCGGGCGGAGCCGGACCATCACATAATCCCCGATGTTAAAAGTTTGAGCTCGTTTTCGGGTGTCGGCTCGTAATTTGTAGTCAGCATTGCTCTGCTCAATTTTGTTACTGATTTCTTTGTGTAATTCATGCATATGTGATGCAAATGCAGATGCAGACTCAGAGACTCTATGATGACTAGCCATGGGAATGAGATCTATGGGTTGCCTAGGTTTAAAACCATGGACAATTTCATGTGGACTCATGCCAGTAGTTCTATTAACAGATGAATTATATGCAAACTCAGCTATTGACAGTTTCAGATCCCAACTCCCAACGTGTTCACCCACTAACGTTCGCAGAAGGTTCCCCAAGCTCCTATTGACTACCTCGGTTTGACCGTCGGTTTGGGGGTGGAAGGCCGTGGAAAATTGGAGCTTTGTTCCTAACTTATGCCAGAGAGTCTTCCAGAAAAAACTGGTAAACTTGACGTCTCGATCCGACCCGATGGTTTTGGGCAACCCATGTAACCTCACGATGCCCTCGAAGAAGATTTTCGCGACGTGGGACGCATCGGAAGTTTTTGAGCACGGAAGGAAATGAGCCATCTTAGAGAATCGGTCTACCACTACCAAGACCGAGTCATGTTTACGCAGGGTTTTCGGGAGGCCAAGTACGAAATCCATACTGATGTCCTGCCAGGGACAGTTAGGAACTGGGAGAGGGGTGTATAAGCCAGTGTTCTGCTTTCGCTGTTTGGCCAGTTGGCAAGTATGACATCTACCCACATGTCTGGCGACATCACGTTTCAGGCTCGGCCAATAAAATCGACATTCGATGGCTTCGATGGTCTTGTTAACGCCGAAATGGCCAGCAAGACCACCCGCATGCAGCTCCCAAATAAGGAATTCGCGAAGGGATGTTCGGGGAATGCATAGTCGACGGCCACGGAAAAGGTACCCGTTTTGCATGAGGTATCCATCTATTTCGTGAACTGGGTCGTCGATTAGTGCCACATAGACCTCGCCGAAATCGGGACAAGATTCGTATTCGGCCTTCACTCTCTCAAAACCCTCGACCGAAGCGGTCAACCTAGACAGAACGAACATGCGACGACTAAGGGCATCGGCCGCTTTGTTTTCTACTCCAGCTTTATGGCGCAGGGTGAAGGTGTAGTCCTAGAGGAACTCGACCCAGCGACCATGCCGTGCGTTAAGCTTCTTCTGGGAGTAGATGTACCGAAGGGCTTCATGATCAGAATAGATAACGAATTCTTGTGGCAGTAGGTAGTGTCGCCAGTGGCGAAGCGATTGGATCACCGCATAGAATTCTTTATCGTAAGTGGAGTATCGCTGTCGCGCTTCGTTCAGCTTCTCGCTAAAATATGCGACAGGATGACCTTCTTGGGAGAGGACGCCCCCAATGCCGATTCCGGAGGCGTCGCAAGCGACCTCGAAGACTTTGGTGAAATCTGGGAGGCGCATCACAGGGGCCTCAACCATTCTTCTTTTGATTTCCAGAAAGGCCCTAGTGGCCGCACTCGTCCACTCGAACTCGCCTTTCTTCAGACAGTCGGTGATTAGGGCCGTGATGGTACTGAACCCCTTAATGAACCTCCTATAAAAGGTGGCAAGACCGTGAAAACTTCGGACATCCCGGATGTTTTTGGGTTCCGGCCATTCTTCAATTGCACGGACCTTCTCGGGGTCGGCGGAAACCCCGTTGACCGACACGACAAAACCAAGGAAGTGGACTTCAGTGGTGAGGAAGGTACACTTTTTGGGATTGGCGAACAGCTCTTCCTTTCTTAGCACAGTACAGACTTGCCGAAGGTGGTCTAGGTGCTGCGCTTGGGACTGGCTATAAATGAGTATGTCATCAAAGTACACCACCAAGAATTTTCCCATAAAAGGGCGGAGTACTTGTGTCATGACTCTCATGAATGTGCTCGGTGCATTGGTCAGTCCGAACGGCATAACCATCCATTCGTACAGTCCGTCCTTAGTCTTAAACGCCGTCTTCCACTCATCTCCCGGGCGAATGCGAATTTGGTGGTAGCCACTCTTCAAGTCAACTTTGGAGAAGACTGTGGCTCCAGACATCAGGTCTAACAGATCATCTAGACGAGGGATAGGAAAGCGGTATTTGACCGTGATTTTGTTGATAGCGCGGCTGTCTACGCACATGCGCCAAGTTCCATCCTTCTTGGGCGTAAGCAAAGCTGGAACCGCGCAAGGACTCATACTTTCTTTGATGAAACCCCTTTTCAGTAAATCATCGACCTGCCGTTTCAACTCGGCATGTTCTGTAGGGTTCATTCGGTAGTGGGGCAAGTTGGGGAGGCTAGCTCCAGGAACCAAATCGATGGCGTGTTGTATGTCACGCATCGGAGGTAATTGGTCTGGGAGGTCCTCTGGGAAGACATCGGCAAACTCTCTCAGAACTGGGGCAACCTCTAGGGGAACAACTTGGGTGGACTCTCTAGGAACTTCCCGGGCTGCAAGGATCATGATCGGGGCCCCTTTTTCCAGCTCGAGGCTCAATTCTTTGGCCCCGATAAGACTGACGTTGCTGATTTTCTTCTTGGAGGTGGGCTGTTGCGCAGGCTGACCACTCTTGGGTTGAGAGGGTAGCAACTTAATCTTCTTTCCTTCATGTTCAAACATGCACATGTTGGATCGGCCGTAGATGAGAACATCGTTGTCGAAGAGCCAGGGCCGTCCTAATATTACCTGACCCACATCCATGGTCAACACATCACACCAGATCTTTTCCTGGTAGGCATTGAAGTTTATGGGGACCAAACATCTCTGTTTGACCTCCATTGCCGTAGAATTGATCCAGGAGACTTGGTATGGTCGGGGATGGGGGACGGTCTTCAATCCAGTCTTGGAGATCACGGCAGACGAAACTGCGTTAACGCAACTTCCACTGTCGATGATCACCTTGCAATTCTTTTCTCCGATCCGAGTAAAGATATGAAAGATGTTGGTACGCCTCCAATCATCTTGCTCTTTGGGTTGGGACAATGCGCATAGAACAACGGCCAGCTCAGTGGGGGCCGTGCGCCTAAGGCAACCTAGGGTAACGTCATCACCCTCTTCATCAAAGTCTCCTTCATCATCGTCAGCTTGGTAAACGAACCCATCTACATCTGTCTCCAAAACTTCAACAGGTGTGCCGTCTATGATGTTGATTTTGACGGGGCTAGGGCAGTTCGCAGCCACGTGCCCATAACCCTGGCACTTGTAACATTTGGTGAGGGGGCTGATTTTGGAAAAGTCCCTCTCAGGGCCTTTACCACGACTGTCCCTTTCGTTGTTCCGACTCGTGGAGTCTGTCTTGGGTTGGGGTTGGTTGGGATTGGGCCGACTTGGATAATTGCTCGAGGAAGGACGTGGGGTGTGAGTTCGGGAATCTTGGCCCCGATGAGACTGGGTGGACCTAAAGCTATCGAGGTCTTGCACTAACGCGTAGGCCCTTTCCAACTCTGTAACATCACGAGCGAGAAGCTCGTTTCTCAGGTCCTCTCTTAAGCCTGACCGAAAGCGGGACAGAATCTGAACAGGGGTTTCAGTCCCTAGGACATTGCAGCGGGTCAAGAACTCGTCAAACTTGGTGACGTAGTCTCTTGCTGACTTGTTGCCTTGAGTGAACTGATGCCACTGATCTAAGAGACGCGCTTGGTAGGACGGTGGCACGTATTTCACCTTTAGTTCGTTTTTCATGGCTACCCAGGTGTCGATGGGATCTTGGGTTCGGGCCACTCTCAGGGCTTCAACGTTCGTCTAGTACTGACTGGCGGGGCCACTGAGTTTCATTGCAGCAAAACGGACCTTTCGTGGCTCCGTTAATGGGTACCAGGCAAAATACCGGTCCATGGATTGGAGCCAGTCTAGGAAGAATTGGGGATCATGCCGACCATCAAAAGCGGGCACTTCTAGCCTAATGCTCCGGAGATACTGCTCATCCGGATCTTGATGGTTCTGCCAAGGTGGCCGAAAATCTTGAGGGTCCACGGGTGGGGGAGTTCGAGGTGGGACTTGATCCAGACGGTCAAAGCGGGCATTGGTATCGCGCTGGTAAGCAGCGAAGTTTAGGTTCATGGTGGCAATACCCTGAGCTAACTCAGCGAGTGTCCTAGCTAGGGCGTCGGGATCCATAGTGCAACTGTCGGACTCACTAGACTCTCCTAACAGATATGGCCTACCGTTACGGGTTGGCATGCACACACAATGGTAACTAATGCAGAGGAAATAATGACAGATACGAAATGCAGGATTTTATCTCATCACCATGCTCTGATACCAAAATGATGCAATACGATGCAATGAAGAAAAGGTTTATTAATTAGTTGAGCAGGCAGGGCTTACTACTAAGTAAGATGCCGCACGAGAAATCAAATCAAACAAATAACACAGGCAGATACGATGAGAACTACTGTACCAGTGCCAGTCACTTTCAGTATCAGACGATAAAGCAATCCAAATAGTCCTATTGCAATGTCTAGATTAATAGCACTACAGGTGGGTAAGCGCTCAATCTCACAATGGGGGAAACAGCTGGCAACGATAATAAACTAGATAACCGATTTGGTGAAACACGATGATACCTGGTCGAAGAGGGAATTCCGTAATCTGAGTTGCCGATGTTGGCACAGGCACGTATGCCTCCACGCTTCCTCTTCCGAATCGCGGGAGGGGAAGTCGATGTCGAGGCCCCTTCGTAGATTCCTCCACGCTCTCTCCTTCCGGGTCGGGAGGGGAGAGTTGTTTGTCGAGGCACCCGTCGTCGTCTATGATCACACCGTGATCCTCAGCAAATCCGGCCCTGCACGCAGGACGAGGGCGCCGGAGGTGCGACACCGATCAGGTAGCAGTAGGAGGGGAGGGAAGGCCGGTTGGGTATGGATGAGGGGAGGGATCGGGTAGAGGGGTTGGGGTCAGGTGAGGGTGGGCAGCAGTGGTAGGAGGGGCATGAGAGGGGAGATCGGGTAGGGCTGTGGTCGGGAAGGGAGGCAGCAGCAGGGCAGGGGGGGGGGGATCGGTGGGGGCTGGGGTTAACAGCGGCAGCCGCAGCAAAGGGAGGGAGAGGGGATCGGTGGGGGATGGAGTCGGGTAGGGAGGGACCGGCGGCAGCAGCAGCAGCCAAGGAGAGGATGGGGCCGGGTAGGGGCTGGGGGTAGGTAAGCAGGCAGCAGCGGCAAGAGGGAGAGGAAGGGGGATGGGGGTCGGGTTGGCTGGGGGCTAGGGCCGGCGGCAGCAGCAACAAGAGGGGGGGAAAGGGGATCGGGTTGGCTGGGGGCTAGGGTAAGTAGGCAGCGGCAGCCAGGAGAAGAGGAGGCCGGCGGCTAGGTGAGGGAGAGGGAGGGGGCATGGAAAATTAGGGTTTTCCGGTTAGGGTTTCACACACCTAACACTGGACCTAGGGTTTCACACGCCTAGGGTTTGGGTTTGGGTTTCACACACCTCGCCCTGAATTCGCTCAACACAAGTGTGGAGGAAAACATAGAATTTTATTATTCATCAATTCCCATTACATGTCCAGGGGCAGGCCTATATAAAGGCTGCGATAAACAGACGAAAATCCCTGACAACTGAGGTGGGACTAAATAACATAATGCAAAGCAAAACAAATAAATAACGACTACACGATCATCATCAACGGTGCTGGCTGTCTGATCACAGCCACAAGCTCAGGTGGCGCCTCCTGCGCTGGTACACGCGCCAGGGGCGCTGCTCGATGTCCTCATCACTATGCCTCGTGGTTTTTTTCCACCTATTCTTGGGTTGGTTTTCAATGTTGAATCCATTGTTTCTATGGTTATGTTCAGTATCTTCCCCTTCTATTACAAGCACCACATAAATACACTGTTGCTGCAAAGGGACCCAAAAAAACCCCACGTCAATAGATCATTGTTTGTAATTTGTAGGCCTCCCTTACTTTTTCCTTTTGATATAGTACACCAGCTTCTTTTTTTTTAAAGGTAGTACACCATCTTTTGAGTCCTATTGCATGTTTTCCCTACTTTATGCATAAGTATTACATATATCTTTAGGATCTTGTTTAAGAAAAAGAGCAAATCTCTGAGTCCTGAACTTGGGTATGACTTTTTGGACTATTTAAAAGTTAATGCATAAATAATTGGGAGATTTTGCATTTGATTTAATTCTGTTAATATTTCCTTTATAATGTTATCTTTTGTTTTTGTTATGACCTAGTGATTTGGAGTTGACAGGTTGTAATCCTTTGCTTAGGGTCACATGCTCATGCATTATTAACATAGGAAGTTTTTTAATGCTGCAATATATTTGTCTTAAGGTTTTGTGTTAAAGATGAAGTGGGATATACATGAATAAATCTACAAGTAACAGTAATACAATAAGATTATTCTTGATGTTTTATAAGTGGTGGATACATTATAATCCAGGTTCTCATTATACAAAGAGAATTATACTAAATGATATTAAATTTATTGCTATAGTGTGATGACTCCATATTATATGGAAGAAGTTAATTTCTCGAAGGAGGAACTTCATTCAAGTCAAGAAGGGGCGTCCATCCTCCATTATATGCAAAAAATATATCCAGGTAATTTTGAAGTAGAATTGGCAGAAATTGTTATTTCCGTAAATGTTAGCTAGATTTTAAATGCCATCCTTTCTACTTTAGATGAGTGGAAAAACTTCTTGGAGCGTTTCAATGGGAATGTGCCAAATGAAGAAATTCGATGTTGGGCTTCTTTTCGTGGACAAACATTGAGCCGCACAGGTGGAAGAAAAAGTAGCCTTTAAAATGTTAATTATTATAATTACATATTACCTGAATATGTATGCTAACCTGCATCTTTTTGGTTCTATTTACATAAACTAGTTAGAGGAATGATGTATTATAGGAAGGCGTTGAGACTCCAAGCATTTCTAGACATGGCCAGCAATGAAGGTAAGCTAATGTGTTTGAGTATATAAAATGTAATTTAATGAGTTCTTCTTCTTGCATCATGATCTTCTCCATTATCTTCTTTTCTTTTTTTTTTACCTAAAGACAAAAATTCAAACCATTTATTATGGAACACTTCAGCAATTCATTCTTCACTTAAACAATTAAACCAAGAAATGGTGCTTTTCTTCACATGATTTACTTTTTCCAATCAGATATTCTTAGAGGGCATATTACTATTGAACGAGAACATAATAAGAAACATAGCCAACAATCATTGTTAGCACAACTAGATGCACTGGCAGACATGAAATTCACGTATGTCATCTCTTGTCAACTATTTGGAGGACAAAAATCTTCTGGTGATCCACATGCTCAAGATATAATTGATTTGATGATAAGGTATGCTTCAGAAACTTCGAAATTAAAATGCCGTTAAGAAAAAAATATATATATATCTTATGGTTTTGCATTTGCTAATATTGAAGGTACCCATCTTTACGTGTTGCCTACATCGAAGAAAAAGAAGAATTAGGAGTTGACAAGCATCAAAAGGTTTATTCTTCAGTTTTGGTAAAAGCAGATAATAATTTAGACCAGGTAATACTTGTCAAGTTTTTCAGAAGGCAAACGTTTTTTAGTTTCAAAATAAATATTGTCATTTAGTTTGAGTTAGTTAATATTTCCAATATTAAACAAAGATATAATATTGGAGACATCTTATTGTTTCATTATTTTATATTATTACGATAGGTAATATTGGCTTGCGTTAAATCGCTAATAGTGGCTTTTCCTTAATAATAGCTTTGTTTAATAACCTCATAGGCTGAATCCTATTGTTCTGAATAAGATGTCTCAAAATATATGATAGAGTACGGTGATTGAGAATCATGCCATTATTAATGGACTCATAAATATGAGAGGGAGATCTCCAGTTGCCTTCTTGAAAGGCATTTCTTTTGTCTTTTTGCAATCCTATTATATTTGAATATATTGGTAGCTGCAAATCAAAAGGAATAAAAAATGAGGCTTATTGGACAATGTGAAAATGGCCATATTGTATGGTAGATAGAATTTTCATTTTGTAACAAATAGCCGTATTTGATGCTTTCCATTCTGATAAGATACTCCTATAGAAATCCTTCATTTTAGTTCAAGTTATTCTACAATTTGAACGATAGTCGTACTCAATTCTTCTCATATGCATTCCACATAATAGTGTCTGGCGAACGTAGGTCCTATAATATATGATGTCGGACATGTCGAAACCTATGTTTTTCTGAGCCTCTAAGGTTTCTAAAAGGTTTAGCTTGAAAATAATTGACAAACAGTGTTTTAATCGGTCTATGGGCATTCACACATGATTTTGAGATAATCTAGCTTCATTGCGCTCTTTGTTCAGATCACAAGGACTTCAAATTTCTAAAAAATAGGACAATAGAATTCAAATTAGGGCTAGATGGGCATGCAGGTTCACTAGCATGTCTGCGGGCCAGATCGGGTATGGGATAAATGGGTTGGGATGGAGGAAGAAGATCCGGCTAAGTGATACCGGTCAAGTTAGGACTATTGGTTCAGATAAAGGAAATGGATGGGTTTCTAGTTAAATGGATTGTAGGTTTGTAGGATTGGGTTTTTAGCTTAATGGATTTCAGGTTTTTAGGGTTTTGTGTTGTAGGATAACGCCTTTAAGCTAATAATTTAAAACTAAAACCTACTAAGATTAAAGAAGGGAGGCATGGGGAGATCAATGGCTAGGGTTTCAAGTTGATGAGGGATGACAAATGGAGTGGCTTAACACTATGCGGTTGCAAGGGAAGTGCAGAAATCTGGGAGGTGGCGGAGGGAGGCCGATACATGATGGATGATAACTAACGGTTGCTGCTGTCGTTTGGCAGTGACTATATATGGACAAAATGCAATGACCATGGGTGGAGATCGGGTGGTTGTTGACTAACATCCTAGCTAAGGTCAGGCATAAGCCTGACTACTACTAGGGCCGAGGTTGGCTCTCATAAAAGGTAGTCGATCGTCACGAAGTCACGGGCTGGGTGGCCTGAGCCAGCGGATAACATCGAAGTGGGCTATGACCCATCGGCTGAGTTGATTGTCAAGGGTACAGACAAGGTCGTGTGGCTGTCGACTGATGTCCTAGTTGTCACCGAGCATAAGCCTAACTGTTAGCTAAGTTTAGCCGTCGTGGAAAAGCAATCGGTGGTCACGAGGTCGCGGGTTGGCCGGCCCAAACAAGCGGCGGTTAGCCGGCCCGTGCAAGCGACCAACGTCAAAGAAGGCTACACCAAAGTAGCTGAGGAGATGGTCTAGATTGCATATAAGGTCAAAATGGATGGTGGAGGTGTTTTTTGGGTGCACAAGCTACTGGTGCGTCTCGGGTACAAAAGAAGAGGCAAAGTCGTGACAAATCGAGACCAAGCCTCTGGCCCAAGAGTAAGATCATAGCTGTTGAGCTTCGTCGGCTAGCACTAGTCTAGGTGGTAGCACAAGGGGATTGGCATACGAATGATAAGGTTATTGGCGATTGCCAATGGTTGTCCGCAGACGATTGGGGTTGGTGATCGCATCCAGTGGTGATGACTCGGGCGTAGAATTTTTGTGGTTCTGAAAAGAGAGGTGGTGGGGGTGATAGACGGATACATAGTGACAGAGCGACAAGAAGAGAGAGAGACGGAGAGGGAAAGAGAAGAAGAAGAGAAAGAGATAATGATAGAGAAGGGAGATAAAGAAAACGATGTATAATGGGCTTCACACGTAGGGCCTCATGTCTACACCCTTACAGTCAGACCATCATGGTCAATGACTTGTCAAACCTTGGGGAAAAGGAAACAACTCCAAAAAAAATTTCTCAAACTCTGATCTTTCTTTGTTTGATGTGGGAGTTACTTAAATAGAAATTAAAAACATTCTTTACACATTCAAATCCCAAAAAGAAATCCCAGAATAAATCCATTATAAACACGTAAAAATCACCTAATTAACAACCTTATCTGCAGACCTAGACTTTTATTTGCACAAACTCAAAAAAATGAGATAGCAAAATGGACTTCTGAGTGGTTAAAAATTAAACAAAATTGAAAAAGGAAAAAAATTTGCCCTCCCATTGTACATTTTAGTAAAGACAACCATCTTGGTCACCGCCGCCATTAGCACATATCGCTTCGAAGTTAGTACTCAGTGGTGAGACATCCTAGGGGTGCCATATTGTATTGTAATCGTTTTCCGTGTCACACCCAACACCTTTGTGGGAAGTGGGCTAGGAGTACAATTTACCCTCCATGAAATGACGGTTTTTTAAGAGCCCAGCTTTGTCACTCGACATAACTTACTCGAGCTTCGTATGTACCTTCCTTATCAGAAAAGAGATCAGCTAGCCTTTCCATCCCAGCATCTAAAAGGCCATTGCTTTACTTCCCTTTGATTAAAACCCTAACCTCGAAGTCAACATATTATTCTTCACTTTGATGATTTACTAGTTCTCGAGTGGATGGAATAGGAAGACAAGTTGGTTTGGTTGTTTCGAAACCATATAAAGGGCTCAGCCTGCGGAAGACAGTGGAGTAGGCATAGGCACGAGCGCAAGCAAACAAGGTATCTGTATGAAGAAATTGATAGGCATATAGGGAGGCCTTTGTGGCATAGAAATGGCCTGGATGATGGCACACTCGAGCTTAAGGCCCTCGAGGAGCATATGATCAACTGGAGCAAGGACAGTGTCGACTGCAATAAAATCTATCGTCTTAGGTACCATGTCCTTGGAAGTTGCATTTTCCCAACAAGTGACACCAGCCAAGTCGATGTTCTCTTTTCTATTGGCTTGCAGCGCCTCTTCCAATGTTTGTAGACTTTTAAAGATCTTCCACCTAAAGTATATCACCCTCTGGCGGTTTTGGTGCCATAATAATTAGCTCTTCTGCATTTTGTTGGGCATGCAAGCATGCAACGAGGCTTTTGCGGCATGCTGTAGAAATGGCCTGAATGATGGTGCACTCAAGCTTAAGTGGCCCTCGAAGAGCCCATGATTAACTGGAGCAAGGACAACATTGGATGCAATACAATATATTGTCTTAGGTGCCATGTTTTTGTCAGTTGCATTTTCCCCACAAGCGGTATCAACCAAGTCGATGGTCTCTCTTATGTTGGCTTGCACCGCCTCTTCTTGTTTGCAGGCTTCTAAAGATTTTCCACCACAAGCCTTTCAGCCTCTAGTAGTTTTGGTGCTAGAATAATCGAAAATTAAAGTGCCAAAAGTTTGTAGGTAATAAGTGCTTTAAAACTCACTGCAGCTCGACTCAACTCAACTTAGTCCACTTGACTCTATCGAAAATCGAACAGACTCGTCTATCGACTCAGACCGGTAACAACTCGGTCAACTCGGTTGACTCTGTCCAAAACTCAATTGACTCGTTTCAAAACTCCCTCAAGTTACTTTTTTCATCAATATTTTTATACAGTTATATAAAAATTCCAATACTATTTACAATATATCGATAAAATTTGATTTTATGCTATATAGAAATATATAATAAGTATTAGTAACTTTTTATATATACAGAGTTTTTAGGTAATTACTCGGCCGAGTTTTCGAGTCGACTCTACTCGGGATGGTTCTGAGTCGAGTCAAGTTTTCAGGCTTTAAAACACTAAGTAAATTATTATTTTTTTCTTTTTGAAAGGTAAGATTTTATTGCACTAAGTAAATTAGCCAATTGAAAGCCCTATTATGTGCGATTAAAGTGTCATCAAAGGTCATTAAATATCAATTATGTGCCTAGCCGAGTCATTTTCATAACTTAGTTCTAGGTGTTTTTTTCTAGTTTAAAGGATTTTCTAGATTTTTCTGTAGTTTTTACAACACTTCAGGACTTGGGTGTGTTTTTGGTTAAAAAGTTGGGTGCATTTTGGCTTTTTTGGTCTTTAGATAAGTATTGAAAGGGATTCAAATCTAGAATGGTTCAGATTCTCTTTAAATTCAGCATTGATATCTAGGCAATGAATAGTTGAACAGGAGATTTAATAGGAGACGAATTCCATTAATTTCTTCTCTCGTAGACTTTACCCACGGGTGAGAAGGAAACAACGGTAATTCCCAAGGATTGGGATTCTCTCTCTCTCTCTCTCTCTCTCTCTCTCTCTCTCTCTCTCTCTCTCTCTCTCTCTCTCTCAATGACCGGGTTGTATTCAATTAACGAATTTTAGGTTCTTCATATCTTGTTTTATTCCTCTTTTCTTCTACATTTTGCAAGAAAAAAAAGGAAATATATAGTTACGAAAATATGCAAATAAATGATCTATATATAAGAGAACGGTCTCCAATCTTATATAATCTGTTTTTAATATAGGTAAGGCTTTATTTTCAGCCATTGCTAGAGTATTAGAGGAACTTGCGAAGTTTTCTCTCTCTTCCTCACTCTCTTTTTTAATGTGGATGGTGCTTGCTTTCTTGATCCATTATCAAGAGGATCATTACCCCTACACTGATTGGTATCAAAGCAAGGTGTTCTTCTTGTTATATTGACAAGAAGGTCATGCCTTCATTGTTCTAAAGAGTGGTTCATTTGGCCACCTAGGTGCCTGCGTAGGCAATATGGACCCCCAACCTACACCGCATACCATATATGTGGTAAAATGAACGGATAGAGCCTAAACGGACGCTTAGGTGGTATTGTCCCCACCTTGGTGGGCGTCTAAGCGATTGCATAGGAACTTGGATCTAGCTAGTTCTTCTTCTTATATTTAAAATTGGGGCAGGCCTGGTTTTGAATTATGTGAGTGGGCAAATCATGTTGTCTGTAAAATTGAGATTAGGGTTTTTCCCCTTCTCAACTCGCTCTTTCTCACTTTTTCCTCTCTATTGCTTCTCCTATCTCTTTCTTTCATGTCTCCCCAGCTTCCCCTACAGTCCAAAGGAGGAGAGTAGACCTACCCCTGCACTGGAGGCTTCCAGCTCGCTAGAACCGATGCAGGCGGCTGGCTTTGTATCCTCCCTTGCATTGGTACAACAGTTGGCCTGCTGCACGCCATTCATTCAGCTCAACTATTGTGATTCATCCAGCGGCCTTCTTCACCTTGCAACTAAGATTTCCTACACCCACCCCCCTTGCATTGGTAGTCGACATTGTTTAATTGATTATTGTATCTAGACAACATGGTTCATGGTTGGTTGTACTAAAAAATTTCTAAATTATCTCAAGTTATATATTCAAAGAAATTATGTGACTATTACCCATGACTTTCGCGGCTTCTAAGGAAGATTGTTAAGATTAGTTTCTATTTTATGAATCCTTCTAGAGTTATAATAGCAACGAATTATTTGGAAGAAATATTTACTTTTAGAAATTCTATCCTTAATTGATTCTAAATATCATGACCTTATGAAATTTTGGATGCCTCAATATCTGGGAACCCACCTAAGCGCCCTCTTTCAGCCTTGCCACCTTGGAAACCCCTACCCCACTTCCGTCTTGGGTCCTCCTAACGCTTTTAAATCATTGTCTGACACTGTGGCAAGTAAAGCTCAGCATGAGGGGATGAAGCTATGGAAGCGGATCGAGAATCTCATGTAGGAGAGCCATTTGTTAAACTCCAAACTTAACTCGATTATATCTGGCAAGAGATCCCGAAGATTAAGAGCGAAAGGGCAGAGCATCAGACAATTATACACGTTGCCAATTGCCAACACAGAACTCCAAATTTTTCGAAAGGAGATACTGAGGAAGACAGAAAATCTCTCCATAGAAGACGAGGGAATTTTCAGTTGTCAATTGGAGCTCGCCTCCCCTCTTCGATGCAGATTCCAAAGAGATGCCCATGGAAGATCACGTGGAGGAGGACGAGGCATACCACTCAATAGGTTGTGCCATAAGGGAAGTTCCAGTCATTTATTGGAATTTACCTTTTATCTTCAATGATTATCCCAAAGAGATGTTCATGGTGTCAGCAAGGTTTTAAATTTTGGTTTCGTGTCGGGTTCCGGTCCAAAGCCTAAACCAAAATTTCAACATAAAGTTTGAAATTTCGATCAAAATTTTAAAATTTCGACTAAAATTAGAAATTTATAATTCCAATTCTGAAACCGTACCGAAATAGTTCCAGTTCTAGTTTGAAAGCCGTAACCAAAATTGACTAGATCGAAATGGACAGTCCCATGAGTTTTGACCCTCATTTCATTTCGGTTTTGGCCGAAGCCGAAATATTTTGCCACAATTTTATAATTTCGGCCAAAATTTGAAACCATGGGTGTCCAAGCCCATGGAGGAAGTCGACATGATGATCGTAGGCTTCCTTGATTGGAATTTACCTATTATCTTCTCCTAGTTTGATCAGTGATGTCCCGTACTTTGATAAGTTCTCAGGGGATGACTAATCAAACTAGGAGAAGCCCATCATCACTGATTCTTCAATCCAGAAAATTCAGATTATGGTGGAGCCTATTATGCAGATTACTACATCTAATGAAGACATCCAGAAAATTCTTCAATCTAGAAAATTTAGTAAAGTTCAAATTCATAAATCTACTTCAGTTCTACGATCTGATGGATCGTAAATTTGAAGAGCCTCAATCAAGTTATTCTGGAATAGCTATTGGAGATGCAGTCACTCGGAAGAAGTTGCCTACTATCCTACATCAGTGAAGGTCGATGTATGCATCCATCATAACTTTGTCCGAAAATACAAGTTGCATTATGCTGAGGAAGTCCACCGGTTAGTCCCACACCGGTAAAGGAGGAACCTAACACCCGCTTAATACACTCTCTGTGGACCTCCCCTTACAACCTAGGTTTTGGGGTGTAAGGGTATCTAATATGGTATCAGAGATGGGTTCACCGTCTCCCTCCGGGTGCGGCCCCTTCCGATTGTGCCTCGCTCCACTTGAGGTGGGTTGTTGAGGAAGTCCACCGGTTAGTCCCACATCGGTAAAGAGGGCACCTAACACCCGCTTAATATACCCTCTGTGGACCTCCCCTTACGACCCGAGTTTTGGGGTGTGAAGGTATCTAATACATTACAAGTGCAAACAGAGTCAAGAATTTGTCCACTCAGTGAATCTGATGCAGAAGCACCTATATTGCACTTAAAGCGCTAATATTTTGTAACATATTTTCCAATTGGAGAACTGATTAGGTACTATTGGGTGTCAAGACATGTTGTTAGGTGCTAATTATGAGTCTTGTTGTGTCCATTTTAGATTTTTAGGAGTTCTAAGTCAATTTATAATTTTAGGATTTTTTTGGAATTTTCTAGAATTTCTCCAGCAATCTGGGACATGGGAATATTTTTGTGTAAAACGTTGGATGCATTTGGGATTTTTGATATTTGGAAGTATCGAAAGGAGTTCAAATCTAGAAGGATTAGAATTCTCTTTAAGTTTTGTATTAATTTCTGATTTTATGTGTGGACCTCTTCTTATGGTAAGCACATAAGGGTCAAAATGCTATGCTGGATTAGCCTGAGGAACTAGACAAGGACGGACAAGACCGAAACCAGTGGGGGAAACAGTATAGGTTAGGGTGCGCAGACGAGTCTCCTTTGTAATAACTCACCCAAACCGACGTCCAAATTAGGAAGTTAATGCTTGTGAAAGAGCTGATCACGAAGTGGCTTTAACTCAGAACACAAGTGCATGGTGAAGAGGTATAGATGTTGATGATCTTGTTGTCGTTGATATTGCTAAGCAAATCAGTTTGGAGAATGGCCTCCATCGACTGAAGCTCCTCCCAGTGGCCTGTCAATAGAGTATAAAGTTCCATAATGGAGTGCTCCCCTGCTGAGGGGGGGGGAATGACACCTTGAAACAGCTAATACTCTCTTGTGCCACCAGATTGCATATACATTCTAGCTAGATTCTTCCATCAGACTCTAGAGGTACTGAGACGGCCAATCTCGAAACTGATGGCAAAATGTACACCGTAATACGACGATCAACCTTCTCCACTCAATAGCGGCAGATTTAGTAGCCAAAGAGGATATATAGCACCTATGGTAATGGAAGAAAGTGAGCTTGGCTGCAAACAAGGTGTCAAGTGTCAACGGACTTCAAAAGTATATATGATCCCATCAACGTATCCCCACAAGTCAGGGCCTCCAGGTTCAACCTAAGGGTGAGAGAGTAAACGGCGTAATTTTTGGCTCCTGAAAGATGAATGCCATCTTCCCTTCAGAAAAGAAAGCTGAATGTCATCTTAGGTAGTGATCCGTGCCCTATAAACTAATAAAAGTCCCTAGTGGAATCGGACTGATGAAGAAGGGACTTCAACAAGTTCGAAGCCAATATGTGACTAGTTGAGATAGGAAACATCGATCAAATAGATCTTGGAAAATAGGGGTGGCACTGCACTAAACCGAACAGGGGTCTCTCCCCACTAAATCTGCTTTCAGGTCTCAGCACTATAACAAAAGCTGGTAGCAGGGCAGGCACGACCGAAGCGGAATCCAACAGCAACAGGGGGCCGCACACCAGGGCTATGGTCACCAATCCAGTAGCAGAAAGAAGTCAGGGCTTTAAGGAACTGGCTGGCCTTGTTGCTGGTCTACGGTAGATCCCAATATAGTGGAGGTTCGTGATGCCGATGTCGGAGAAGAAACTGCAATGCTGGTCAAGGAGGTAGCACAAGAGGGCTCGGTCGGTAGTGGTCTCTCTGAAGAGTATCATACAAAGAAGAGGAAGGTGTCGTGACAGTGGTGTTGTGACCGAATTAATGCCAGATGCAAGAGTTCTCTAGTGTAGAATGAGGAGATGAACAATAACTGCTTGTGGATTTACTATTTTTTTGTAAAAGGAGGTTGAGGATTGGGTTGATCAACTTAGATGTTAAGTAGGTCTTTACTTATCTGGAAGGATAAAATCGTGTCATTCATTCCGTTTGACTGTTGTGATTCATCCAGAGGCCTTCTTCACACAACGAAGGTTTCCTACACCCACCCCCCAATGTTGCTACAAGCTCCGAAGACTCTTCTCAGCTGAGCGGCTTCTAGAGAAAATCGAGCACCTCCGAGGCTGCTGCATAAGGAACTTACACCTCCATGAGGAATCCCACCGCACAAGTGGAACAAATAATTTTTTGATTTAGGTCTCTCAGTTTCGTGGAGCAGTGGAGGCTGCTCCAGCAGCAGAAGGAAGACTTTCTGAAGGAGAAACTTGGGGGATTCATTATGAATAGTGAATTTGATGTGGCTCAAGGGAGCCTGTGGTAGATCTCAGATTGCTGCTGTGACAATCTGCAGAGCAAAGGCTGTAGATCTAGAATCGCCGGGAGCGCCGAATGGCGTAACTACGGAGACCAGTTATGGAAGAAATCGAGTTGTATCCGTGTCAGATCCTGTAGGAGTTCGGCGATGGTGGAAACCGGACTGGAGAAGGCCGGTAATGGTTGAAAACGGTAATTGTGGAGGATGATCTCAAGCCTCTGATATCATGAAACTTGAAGAGCAAGTGTAGATCATTGCATTAGGGCTTTACCCCAAGGAGGATACAAAGAGATGAGTGTAGTCACTAACATGATCAACATACGACGAAAAGGATAAGTCTATTTTCTTTCTCTAATCAATATGAAAAGGGAAACCTTAAAGCTAAATATCTATCTAATGTATTGGCCTCGAGAAATTCTGTGTTCACTTATTTTGTCTATTGGGATGCTGGTATGAAGGAAATTGAAGCGACATGAAAGTAACTACCTCCTTAAACGAGTTGATGAAGAGCATTTGACATGAACCTTGGTTGGAAACTGCAAAAATAGTGAACAAAATTAGCATACTACATCTTGTCACAAAGTTTTAGCAGTTGGGCACTTTGCCAAATGCTAAAGAGAATTCATGGACTTTGTGATAGTTTTTGATCTTTTTTTTATATGTATGATTAGTTTGATGCCAACACCTACAGGAGATTTATCGTATCAAGCTTCCTGGTCCCCCCATTATTGGAGAAGGAAAGCCCGAGAACCAAAACCATGCAATCATTTTCACTCGTGGTGATGCCCTTCAAACAATTGACATGAACCAAGTATGTGCTTCATAGACTACTTATATTGCCTTTCACTCCCTTTACCTTCTGCATTTTAACATCTGGTTTTTCAGGAAAATTATCTTGAAGAAGCCTTAAAAATGAGAAATGTTCTGCAAGAATTTCATAGGCATCAGGGAGAGCACCTTCCAACTATAATTGGGCTTAGAGAACACATATTCACAGGAAGGTGTTATCCTATTTCCTGGAAAATTCCTTTGGTTTCAGATGTATAGAGAAAAGAGACAGTGACAAATATGAAGCCGAAATATACTATAGTATGAAGAAGAAAAATTTTGCTTTCACTGACCTCTTACATTGTGGTTTTGTTAATTCCAGTGTTTCGTCTCTTGCGGGGTTTATGTCCTATCAAGAGACTAGCTTTGTCACCATTGGACAGAGGTTTCTTGCAAATCCCCTAAGGTAAAGAGTAAAGTAGATGTATGCTGAATTATGATACTCAAGAATTCTCGTTCGTTTGTATCATATGTTCTCTCCCTTGTGTGATATGATGATTCTAGTCCTTGAAAAGGGACCATGTACACATTCACTCATATTCCTTTTAATCCTTTACATCCAGGGTACGGTTCCACTATGGCCATCCAGATATATTTGACAGGGTATTTCACCTAACAAGAGGCGGCATAAGCAAAGCATCAAAAACCATCAATTTAAGCGAGGATGTATTTGCAGGTAGAAATGGACTATCCTACAACTTCTGATTGAATTTAGTTAATTTCCCGTTGCCGTGACATTTCGTTCGGCTCGGTGCAGGATTTAATTCCATGCTACGCCGGGGATATGTAACTTACAAAGAGTACATGCATGTTGGCAAAGGGCGCGATGTTGGTCTCAACCAGATATCGAAGTTCGAAGCGAAAGTAGCAAACGGAAACAGTGAACAATGTCTCAGCCGAGACATATTCCGCCTCGGACGGCGTTTTGACTTTTTTCGAATGCTTTCGTGTTATTTCACAACAGTTGGATTTTACTTCAATAGCCTAGTATGTAATCAACTCTTGTCCGTAGACTTCATATTGCAGACTTGGATAATCGTATTTTAACAACCAATAAAACTTTGTTTCGTCTGGATTTTCCGATTTATGGGCTCCTTATTTTTTGCCGTTTAGTTCTGGTTTACTGGAAGTTGATTCTTAACATTATGTTGTAGAGCTCTGATTTCTGTAAGTGGCATTATAGTTTTGTCGTTTATGTTTTCGAACAAAAGGTGGAGCCTTTGGAGCTTCTCTTATTTAAAATTTTTCATAAATGCCATGACTTGGTCAATATTTCTTTGAAGTTGGCTTATTGACGCTGGAATGATGCAGATATCGATACTTGGGGTGTATGTTTTCCTCTACGGGCAGCTCTATCTGGTTCTTAGCGGACTAGAAAAGGCTCTAGTTACCGAGGCTCGGATGCAAAACATGAAGTCCTTAGAAACAGCTCTTGCATCACAGTCTTTCCTCCAGCTGGGACTTCTGACAGGGTTGCCGATGGTTATGGAACTTGCTCTCGAGAAAGGGTTCCGTTCAGCCTTGAGTGATTTCATACTGATGCAACTGCAGCTGGCTTCTGTTTTCTTCACATTCTCTCTTGGAACGAAAGCCCACTATTTTGGTCGAACCATCCTCCATGGCGGTGCCAAATACAGACTAACGGGTCGCAAATTTGTGGTCTTCCATGCAAGTTTCACTGAAAACTATCAATTATATTCTCGCAGCCACTTTGTCAAAGGATTTGAATTGGTTTTCCTACTGATTGTGTACAATCTATTCACAAAGTCGTACGAGAGCAACATAGCATACTTGATGGTCACATACTCCACATGGTTCATGGCGGGAACTTGGCTGTTTGCACCGTTTCTCTTTAATCCCTCTGGCTTCGCCTGGCGGAAGATTGTGGAGGACTGGGCAGACTGGAACAACTGGGTGAAGAATCAGGGGGGCATCGGAGTACAACCAGAGAACAGCTGGGAATCATGGTGGAATGAAGAGCATGCCCATCTCAACCATTCCGGGCTCTCTTCAAGGATTCTTGAAGTGCTTCTCTCACTACGGTTCTTCATCTATCAGTACGGGCTAGTCTACCACCTTGACATCTCCCAAGAAAACAAGGACATTGTGGTCTATGTGCTCTCCTGGTTTGTGATTGTTGTCATCTTCGCATCAGTCAAGGTATAGGGATAGAGTAACCCCTAGCTGTTACCAAAAACTCAGATTTTTTGAATAAGTTGTGATTAAAATGTTACTTATTCAGGAAATGTTCACTTTGCATCTCTTTCCCGTTTTCTTTTTTTGAAGAAGTCACGATTTTGTGAGAAAAAAAAATCACGATTATCATATTTTAATCCTGATTTACGAGTTTTAATCCCGATTAATCACATTTTAATCCCATCATGTATTGCTCAAAAAGCCTATTGGAACAACTATATAGAAATATATTTTAAATTTTATCGTTTCTTTCTTGACTTTTTCCAACTTCGTCCCTAGCCAATTTTCTCCCAATTTCCAACTTGGTAACTATCTACTTGTAACATTTTTGCGAGCTCAAGTATCCTTGATGTGTTTATTTCCATTTCTGTGCTATAGGCAGTGAATGTGGGGCGCCGGGGGCTTAGTACAAACTATCATCTTCTGTTCAGGCTTTTTAAACTGTTCTTATTCCTGGGAGCCTTAGCTTGCTTAGTTACTCTTTCATGTATCTGCCAACTCTCGATGATGGATCTGATCGTGTGCTGTCTTGCTTTTCTGCCTACTGGATGGGGATTGTTGTTGGTAAGTTTCAGGTGTGTAGCATTCGACAATGTTTACCTCATGTGATGCCTTTTGTTCTGATCAATGCTCTGGTTGAACCTAATCGCAGATTGCACGAGTTTTGAGGCCAAAGATAGAATCCTATGGAATTTGGGACTCCATCCAAGTTATCGCTCAAGCCTATGACTATGGAATGGGTTTTTTGCTCTTTGCTCCGATAGCGGCACTGGCGTGGATGCCCATCATCTCAGCCATTCAGACTCGCGTGCTCTTCAATCAAGCGTTCAACCGGCAATTACAGATTCATCCCATTCTTGCCGGAAAAACCAAGAGGAGGTAATTTTGAGGTGTTCTGTGGATGGAATTCATGCTGCCTCCTATTGTTGAAACTGAAAGCATTCCTTGTAATTGATTACCAAACAAATGCACTTTACCCTCAGGCCTCCATTTTAATTTGACCTTGTTGATTTAGAAATCTAAGATGACAAGTCTAATAGGTTGGTCTAGAAATTGTTTCCTCAGCAGCCTCAATTGTGAGATTGCTCATTAGAAATCCAAATAAATGTCTTCATTTGCTGTAACTACCAGATTATCAAAATCAGAGATCCCCTTATCATTCAATTGAAAATCAGAAACTTATTTTCTCTTCAGTTCTACTTAGTCATAGATTCTTTTTTTTTTAAAGGTAAGTCATAGATTCACAGCAACATAGAATATTCACTCCAACTATATGAGCATGTGTGATATTGGGTGTGTTAAGATGTATTAATGTATATACAGACACTCAGTGTATAGATGACTCATATGTATTGCCCTTATATTGGCCTATTGACCTAATGAAATATTCGATTCCATTCTCTCCCCAAACCCTAGCTCTCTTCCTCTCTCTCTCCTCTCGGGTTTGTAGCATGGTATAAGAGCCACCATATCCGGCCACCTCCTCTATCCAGATCTGATCACCTCCAACCTCACGTCGCCTGATCTCCAACCTCGTCTTGATCAGATCTGTGACTTCACCGGATCTGTGCTGGACTTCTCCGACCTGTCGAATTTCTGCGAAATCTGATCCCTTCGGCGACCTCCTCTTTCCCGATGATCTCAACTACTTCAGATCGGATCCCCGACCTACCGAATCAAGCCCCTGCCGGATCTGCCAACGAGATACCCTTCCTCGACGCCGCCGCACCTCTCCGACCTGTCGGACTTCTACAAGATCTGATCCCTCTTCCCCTTGATCGTCGTGAGATCTCATATCGACGTCTGATCCAGTCGGCTCTCCTCCCTTCAAACCTGCGACTAGATTCGGTCTGACACATCTAGCTGGCTGCATCTCTGTCGGATCTGACCCCACAGCCGTCAGAAATCTGACCTGATCCGGTCAACTAACTATGACCAGATCACCTCTAACACAGCAACCACATCCGGTCGACTGTATCTCCTCCTCCCTTCAACTCTGCGACCTCGCCGGACATCGCGCCATCCTCTGCGACCTCGCCGGACCTCACGACATCCCTGTCGATCGTCGATCCGTGTAGATGTGAGCCATCACCACTTCACGAGCAACGATCTTTACATCTCTCGCAAGACCTCGCAGCTGCTCCTCGCCAACCAGATCTAGGTGATCCGACCACATATCCGGCAAGACCAGATTTGGATCTAACCTACGATGTGCAGACTTTGCTGCAACCTTCCACGAACCACCGTTGCAATCTCCTCCTCTTCGGTCATCACAGTTGTCTGCGTCATCTGCCCGCAGCCACCTGGGTTCGATTGCACTCGATCCCAGCCTTGCACTCAGCAGAGGTTGTCGGCCTCCTCCTGTGGTGATGACTTCGTCGATGATGACTTCGTCGACCGTAGCCCCCTGCGTTGTCGCTTCCAGAGCCTCCTCTCTTCCAGCTAATCTTCACCTACATCAGTGTATCTGGTTGTCCCTGCTACTGTTGCATGTCCGAATCACCGAGGACACGGATGTACTCGACCGACCCCTATAGCTACTGTATCTCAGGCCTTGGCTAGAGACATTCAATTCCTTCGCGAGGAGATAGCTCAGTTTCGACTGTCTCAGCAGTCTGCTCCCACCGATGGTCCCTCCAGCGTCTCTGCTCTCTTTGCTTCATCTGGGAGCCCTGCCATCTGGATTCTGGATTTGGGAGCCTCACACCACATGACTTTGAATGACTCTCTGCTCACTGCTTGCCATCCTGCGACACATCTCCCACCGATTCACACTGCGAATGGTTCTCGTCTATCCATATCACAGTTTGGATCCATTATTACTTCCTCCGATCCCACAGGCCGCCTTGCCTTACCATTTGTGCTTCACGCTCCCACACTTCACATGTACCTCATTTGTATTAATGCATTATGTGATTCTAGCTGTTCTGTGACATTCACACCCTCCTCGTGTTCTTATAGGATCTACATATTGGGCGACAGATTGGAGCAAGTCGTAGGATAGGTGGGCTGTGCCATATGGAGTTTCTTCACTTTCTGACTTCGTCTTCCTATAGGTTTTGTGGGGCTGCTTCTCCTGATGTCAATCTGTGGCACAGATGCTTGGTCCTTTTCCGTCTCTGTCTACTTGTACTGGCTGTAAGCTTGAAAAGCTGCAACCCTTCTCTTTTCCTCTAGTACTTCTTAGAGCTCTACTCCTTTTGATCTTGTCCACTCTGATATTTGGAGACCTTCGCCTCTTCCATCTATGAATGGGTATTTATATTATATCTCCTTTGTGGATGATTACATTCGTTACACATGGGTCTACCTTCTTCAAGCCTATCAGGACTTCACCTCCTTGATTCACAAGCAGTTTAGTCGGCGCATCAAGATCTTTCGATCTGATTGTGCCCTTGAGTATCTATCTAGCACTATACGCAGTCTTATTCAGTCCTATGGGAATATTTTTCAGCACTCATGTCCTCGCATCCATGAGCTAAATGGCGTTGCTGAGCGCAAGCATCGCCATATTCTTGTGACTACTCGTACTCTCCTCCTTTCCGGTTCTGTCCCTCTGCGCTTCTGGGCTAAGGCTTCTGACCTTAGTCCAGCTCATTAACATCACTCCTTCGTCAGTTCTTCCGGATGACATGTCTCCTCACGAGCCTTTCGACCACTCCCGACTACAGCCCTCTTCGCACGTTTGAGTGCACTTGCTTTGTTGTTCTTCCTCCCCATGAGCACACAAAATTGTCTGCTTATGCAGCTAAGTGCATCCTTATTGGGATCAACACTGAGCACAAGGATTACCGCTGCTATGACCCTGTTGCCCATTGTCTGCGTATATCTCGACATGTCTCCTTTGTCGAGGATATGCCCTACTACTCACCTGAGGCTCAAGATCTTACCTTCCTCGAGGTTTCTTCTCCTCTGTCCTCAACATATGCGCCTCCTCCGTTAACTTCTCTGGTCCCACCAAGTCCTTCCTCACCACCAGCTCCCCCGATACCACCGGCTCCTTTGCCGGTTATTTTCCCAGCTTCCTCCTTTACGTTCGTGCCTCTCTCTCCTTCCCGGATTGTCTCTCCCTTTCCTCAGGTTTTCTCTCCGAACTACCCATGTGTCTCCATTTTCTTCCTCCTCCAATGATGTCGACTCTCCTGCTGTTGAGTTTGCTCCTGGTACTTCGCCTACTATGCATGCTCCGTCACCGCCGGTTGTGGATCCATGCTCGCACCGCTACCCCCGACGCGAGCACTACCCACCTGCTTACTTTAGCCACGCCATTGGGCCTTCTGACTGCTTTGGCTTTGCCTTTGTTTACAGCTACTCGTCTTAGTTTACTGCTTTTCTTACCGTTGTGCACACTGATCGGGAGCCTCGGTCCTACTCTGAGGCAGTTCAGTTTCCTCAATGTCGTTAGGCCATGGATGAGGAGCTCCAGGCCTTTCAGCAGACTTATACCTGGGATGTTGTCCCACTGCCCTCTGACGTTGAGCCTGTCAGCTGCAAGTGGATCTATAAGGTCAAACACTGACCTGATGGATCCATAGAGCAACGCAAGGCTCGAGTAGTGGCCCGAGACTTTACTCAGGAGTACGGTGTTAACTACGAGGAGACCTTTGCTCCAGTGGTTCAGATGATTAACGTTATAGCTCTTCTGGCGTTCGCAGTCGTTCATCGCTGGCCCCTTCTTCATATGGATGTGAAGAATGCCTTTCTTCACGGGGATCTGTCTGAGACCGTTTATATGAATCCTTATCCCGGTCTCTGTGTTCGTCCTCAGCACGTTTGTTGTCTTCGTCGGGCCATTTATGAGCTCAAACAGGCACCTCGTGCCTGGTTTGAGTTGTTCCGTCTTGCTGTCCGGGAGTTTGGTTACTCAGAGTGCAGTCAAGATCACTCTCTGCTTGTGAGGTCATCCCCATAAGGTCGAGCGATCCTACTTTGTACGTGGACGACATGATCATCATTGGAGATGACTCTGCTACGATTGCTTGTCTTCAGCAGCACTTAAGGAACCAGTTTCAGATACCACCGAGTCCTTCCTCAGCCTTGAGGTTGCATACTTTGTACTAGGTACTTTTCGCTACTTTCTCAGCCTTGAGGTTGCATACAGTGCAGATGACACGATCATCATTGGAGATGACTCTGCTACTTTGTACTAGGTACTTTTCGCTACTTTCTCAGCCTTGAGGTTGCATACAGTGCAGATGGCATTCTACTCTCTCGGTAAAATTATCTTTCAGATATCCTTAGTCATGATGCCCTCTCAGATACCCGCACAGTAAACACCTCTCTTGAGCTTTACTCGAAGCTACGTCCTATAAATAGAGTCACTCTTTCAGATCCCACTCGGGTACAGGTAGATTGTGGGACAGCTTGTCTACCTCTACATCACTCAACCTGACATTGCACACGCTGTCAGCATTGTCAATCAATTTGTTGTAGTTCCATGCTCAGTTCACTACGGTGCTCTTCTTCGGATCCTCTGGTACCTCAGAGGGACAGTTACTCGCTTCTTGTTTCTGACATCGTCTTCCTCTCTCAGTCTTCGAGCCTACTTTGATGCAGACTGGGCTGAAGATCCAACTACACGTCACTCCACTACTGGTTATTGCTTGTTTCTCGGGGACTCTCTAATATCCTGGCGCCGCAAGAAGCAGAAAGTGGTCTCTTTCCAGCACTGAGGCTGAGTACAGAACCATGTCCTCCATGACTAAGGAGATAGTTCACCTTTGACGTCTCCTCAGTGATCTCGGTGTTGCTTTCTCTGGGCCCACTTCACTGTGATAACTGAAGTGCTATTCAGATTGCTAGCAACCCGGTTTTTCATGAGAGGGCAAAGCACATCGAGATTGACTGTCACTTCGTCCGACAGAAGTATGAGACCATGACGATCTCACTACCCTTCATTCCCTCAGCAAAGCATATTGCAGACTTCTTCATGAAGTCACATGCTATACCACGTTTTAGGTCTTTGATTGGCAAACACTTGGTGCATGATCCACCTTGAGTTTGAAGGGGGGGTGTTAAGATGTATTAATGTATATATATACACTCAGTGTATAGAGAACTTACATGTATTGCCCTTATATTGGTCTATTGGCCTAATGAGAGATTCGATTCCATTCTCTCCCCAAACCCTAGCTCTCTTCCTCTCTCTCTCCTCTAGGGTTTGTAACAGGGTGAACGATTCGATCTTCTCTTAAATTATTTGTGGTCATGATTATCCTCTTCTTTTAGCGTTAGATTGTAATTTGTGGTAGTAAATAAATAGAATATCCCAAGAAAAACTAGATGAAAACCAAGACATTTTCAAAAAAAGAAGGGGAGTTTGTGAAAACTCCTTTTTAAGAATATGCTTTTAAGCCTAAGGACTTTGAAATGTTGTGGACAGAATTGCCCTCCACAGCATTTCAAATTTTCTTTTTGGATACCACCGAACCAGTGAACCACCAAGCATCGAACGCCGCCGCTCCCGAACCACCGAACGCCGCCGCCACTTGCCATTACCGCCACCAAACGCCGCCGCTGAACCAAACTTAACCCTAACACTACCCCTGAGATCTACAGGCCATGGGATGAAGCCTAGACCTGAGATCTTGCCGAACCGCCACTGAACGCCGCTGAATCTGCTCGCCGACGCTGCTGGGGCTACTGCCCTTGCCACCGGAGCTACTAGTCGATCCCTCGTTGCCTCTAATACAGCTGCCGTCGGAGCTGCTCGGGAGAGTGGGGAGAAGACAGGGGTAATTTCAAGTTTATCGTGAAAAGCAGGGACCTTAGACTAAATGAAACAATTCGGTGTCCTATTCTTGCGATGGATATGTTGTCATAGACCTCACACATTACAACCCGGTTTTTAGGGCGAGAGGGTATCTAACAGTGGTATCAAAGCCCTGGTTTTCTTCCTAGCCTCGACACGAGAAGGGGTTGTTGAAGCTCGTCGAGCCCTAGATCCTCGAGAGTCCGGCACGAGTGGGGGTCTGGCTCCAGCTCTAGATCTTCGTAGAGCCCTAGCCTCGTGTGAAGGGGGGATGTTGGGTTTAGTCCCACATCGACTAGGGGGCTAGGTGACGTTGTCTTGATATACCTGCCTTGGACCTCCAGTCACAAGCCGGTTTTGTAGGGAGATGGGTATCCAAGGGTCGAGATGACCCATTGGGGGCTATTGTTCAAAAACTCGAAACTCAGACTCGACAGCTAACCATGTCCCGTAAACTCAGTCTGACTTGGCCAAGTTTTATCTTAAATCGGTCCTACTCGCCCAAATAACTCGACTCAAAATATTGCCATGTTGAACAGTTAGTCCCACATCGGTAATGGGAGCGGAGATCATTGTCTTCATATACCTATTGTGCTCTCTCCCTCCATGTCGACCTTTTGGAGCACTCTGGGTGCTTTCACATGATATCAGAGTTGGGCTCTCTCCGAGAGCGTCTCTCGAGTGGCCCCACTACACCTGCTGACGCCTCTCTCCGCATGCAGGCGGGTGTTGAGCAGTTAATCCCACATCGATAATGACAGCGGAGACCATTGTCTTCATATACCCGATATGCTCTCTACCCTCTATAAGATCTGCCTTTTGGAGCACTCCGGGTGTTGTCACAGATAGAGCTGAGTCAACTCGGTAGAGTTTTACCAAGTTTTGAAATAATGGTAGGGGTCATACTTTCTCGTCAATCAAACACCTATTTTTGTAAGAAAATTGGTACTTTTTTTTCTTTCCTTTCCTATGTTTCACCAGCGACCAAACAGAGTGAATCCATAAATAAGTTAAAATCCCATCTTTCTGGTAATTTTTATTAGAATCCATCTCCTCTCTTGGATAGATCAAGAATCCCCCAGTCACCCGAAGGTTTTTCTGATTCCGCTTAGCCCGATTGACGTGGCAGCGTGCAACTGGTGGTGTAAAATATTTAAATGTTGCTAGTGGGTTTCAGCCACCAGTTGTATACTGCCAAGTCAATCGGGCTGGCGGAATCGGGAGAACCTTCGGGCTGAATAGCATTTACTGAAGAGATAGGAATTAAGTGGCACAAAAGGGAGGGTGAATAAAAAAACAGTATTCGTTAATGAAATATAAAGGTAAAAGATTTTGCCAACAATGAAATGAATGCTATAGACAGTTAAAAACACAAAGTTGAAACCCCCCATCCAAAAAAAAAAACACCACATGCATGACAAATCATTGTTGAATCAAGAACGTAACACCCTTTAAATGGCACAAATATAGAACACCCACTCCCCCTCCCCTCCTCCTCCCCACCAAATCAATCCCCGCCGCCTCTGGCGCCGACCAGCACAGCCGACGAAGGTTCCTCAGCTGAGTAGCTCCCTGTCAGCACGCACCGTGGGGTAATCGGAGGTGGGAACAGCCGCCATCTTCTTGAGGCTCTGCTGGTGGTAGACTTGCCTCAGTCGCTCTATCTCCTTCTTCAGTGCCTCTTGGTGAGCTGCATTACCATATAAAAGCCCCCCCAAACCCACATCGATGTCACGAAGGAATCACAACCACTTGCAATATATAATGGTTTCAAATACTCGGAGTTCCAGCTACTGCAGTTTGAATTGCGGTTGTTTAGTATGTTCATAGTTGAGAAGTTGTATTTTCAAATCTTTTGTTTGGTTCTGATGTAGTTGTAGAGTTTATTTTATCCTGATTCATCCTTGAGAGATCCTACTTCTAAAGATTTAGGATCGTTACCAAACGCGGAAGAATCCATGGATGAAGAACTAGAGCGAATGACGATTTCCGAAGAGTGTCTGTCGAAAAACTGACATGAGGGTCCATTGTTATTAACCTTTTACTGTAGTTTAACTAGCTGAACCGTGAATACCTATTTAGGGCTGCAACTCGGGTGAGTTGGAGGTCGACCCAAGCCCAACCCGAGTTGTAGAACCCTCAACCTACAACCCAACCCAACACAACCATCAACCCACGCTGCCCAACCCTAACCCAGCCTGAGAGAAAAGTTTCAAACTCTGGTTAGTGCAAGTCGGTGGATTGGGTGGGATTGCACCAGTTTGGATAATGATTATTCTATTTCTTTTCCAAAGTTTTAAATTTTAAAGAACAATATATATATATATATATATATAGAGAGAGAGAGAGAGAGAGAGGTAGAGAGAGAGAGAGAGAGGGCTGTTACAGTGAGCTGCCGCCCGGAAAGTGAGCTGCAGGTATTTTGACCCCCAAGAAGTTATGGAATTTGATGAAATTTGGTGAGGTTGTTGCCTAGGATAAGATGATCATCCTATCCAATTTTCATCAAATTCCAAAACTTCTAAGGGGGTCAAATGGTCGAAGCAATTTCTGTCGTCCGCGGTCACCGTTAAAATCTACATAAATTGTTTCGATCATTTGACCCCCCTATAAGTTTTGGAATTTGATGAAAATTGATGAGGATGATCATCTTATCCTAGGCAACGTCACCAAATTTTATCAAATTCCATAACTTCTTGGGGGATCAAAACACCCGCAGCTCACTTTCCCCCCCCCCCCCCGGCAGCTAACAACTAACTGTAACAGCCCTCTATATATATATAGAGAGAGAGAGAGAGGCGTCCTAGGGTGCGGCGTGCGGTGCGTGCGGCGTCACACCGCAGCCGTCTGATGCACCGATGCGGTGCATGCGATGCACACAGCAGTGCATCAGACGGCTGCGATGCGACGCCGCACGCACCGCACGCCGCATTTTAGCTTCTCTCTCTCTCTCTCTCTCTCTCTCTCTCTCTCTCTCTCTCTCTCTCTCTCTCTATATATATATATATATATATATATATATACTTTATTCTTAACACATACCAATATGGTCTCTAACCTCACTTTCTCATGGTGTCCCTTTAGGTTTGGAACAAGATCTCATGAACCCTATAAGCTGACTCGAATCAACATGGGTTCAAGTTGGGTCGGGTTGCTCGACCCCTTGGCCTGACCCTAATCCAAATTTAGTTCAGGTTGACTTTTTTCAACCCAAACCCAATCATTCGTTCAATAAAATGAGCCCAAACCAACCCATAGTCGGATTGGGTCGGATTCAACCCGCCCAAGTTGCGGCCCTATTACCAACAGATGCCGTTAGAAATCACACCTTTTTTTTTGCGTGTTATAGTTACTACCACGGTAAAAACTTGGTATAGTCAAAATTACATCAGTCAACAACACAGAAAGAAATCAAAGTTATAAAACTCGGAAACTTGTTCTAACTGCAGTAGCTCAAACTACAAATACGCCAACCAATCATGGCTTTAGGCTTAAAAGAATTAGCCCACACGAAAGTTGAAGTGCTAAGAGCATCTCCAGTCTTTACTCAAATCATTACTCAGATTTGAATATGAGTAAAATTGTCTAAAAAACCAACTCCAGCCCTTTACTCAGACTTATATCAAACTGAGTTTTACTCAAATTTTTTACCAAATCAAAGAAAACTCAAACCCCATACCAAATTCTAACGGTCATTTTTCAATGCCTTTTTATTTACAAACGTGCCATTCAATTTTGAGTTTTACCAAAATTTGAGTAAAAAATCTGAGTAAAAGGGCTGGAGTACTTGTATCAGATTGGATTTGACTCAAATTTAAGCAAGGACTGGAGTACTCATGATCAAATTGAGTTTTTACTCAGTTTTGAATAAAAATGAGTAAGGCTAGTGATGCGAAAGCTTCGACACTCACCATCCTTGAAGATCTTGTCTTGCGCAAGAGCGGCAATCCGTTGCTTGAGATGGCTGTTACCGACGGTGAGGACCGAGCGCTGGTGATCGAGGAATGCGACCCGAGGGGACAATGCCGACACCTCCGTCTTCGGGTTCATAAGACGAGGCGGCATGGAAAACAGTTAGGGACGGCCTGGTGTACTGTTACATTGCAGGTGTGAGAATTTTGTGTGCGTACCTGTAGTGTGGTCACACTGCGCTCGAGCTCGGAGATGTACTGTAGCTTCCTCACTCTGGATCTTTGGGCCGACTGCCTGTTTGCTATGATTCTAATGGAGCACCCAACACGATTAAGAGATGGGCATGGTGAATTCAACTGCATTGTCAGCTCGGGTGGTCTCGGTTCTCACCTCTTCGCCCTCTTGGGGTCCATCACCGGTTCCGATCCGGAGGCCGGCTGCGGTGCCGCCGCCGATGCAGGAGGTTCGGTGTTGGAGGCGCTCTGAGCCTCCTCGGACTCGCTCAGCGGCACCTGTTCTGCCTGCGGCGGCTTCTCCTCGTTGATGCTGTTGTGGTCGGAGGGGGACGAGGGGACGGAGGCCCCCGCCGCGAGCGCCTCGTCGGAGAACATGGACATGAGCTGGTCGTCGTCGAGGCGGTCGAACTCGCCGCCGCAGGCCCCGGTCGGGGTCTCGAGGAAGGCGATCGAGTCGCTCGCGGAGCGGCGGTGTGACCCGCGCCTCGCTGCGGAGAAGTCGAGGAAGTCGTCCATCCATGATGGCTGGCTGCCGGCGGCGGGGGAGGGGAAGAACGCGCCGATGGTGGCGGCCCCACGCAGGCCGAGGTTGGGCCAGTTGGGTGACATGTTGGGGGCCCTGGGAGGCAACTGCGCCATTTCCCACCACTCCTGAAACAGACTCGAAATCCAAGTATCCAACCAACAGCCAGATTGCGTTGCCAACACAAATGGAGATGGGTAGTTATAGTATCTATCAAACACTAGCTTTATCCTCCCAGAAGTTACATCCCCTCTCTCTCTCTCTCTACATCCTCTCTCTCTCTATCTCTCTCTTGTCTCTCTCTCTACATCCTCTCTCTCTCTCTCTGGTTAGTTTGAATCCTGATGCAGAGAGCTAGAGGAGGAGGGAGGGAGTCATTGGAGGAGGGAGGGTCACATGACAAGGGGACGGGGATAACAGCTAGCAACAGCTGGTTTAGAGAGAGAGAGAGAGAGAGAAGTGGGAGGGGAGTTGGGGCTCAACGGTCATACAGGAAAGTCGCGGGGGGTGGGGGTGCAGGTCAATTAACCGGAGATATCAGCGACCACGTGCTGATGTGACCGCAGCTTTGGGTCTTAAAAGAAGGGGAAGAGGGTGGTGGGGGAGGGGCCGTGGGTAGGGATGGCAACAGGTCGGGTTTGGGACGGCATCCCGAATCCGCCCCGTTACCAAACCCACGCCGGGTTTTGGAGACAATTTTTAAATCCGTCCCTATTTGGACTGAGAAACCCCATTTCCATCCCTCCCCGCCCTATTTATGCTTTTGGGATCGGGTGGGCTTCACAAAACAACATATACTAATTTATCAATAATTAAAGAATTATTTAGAATTCAATAAGCATTTGTATTATGCATGCTCTAGAAAATATCATTCAGTAAATATCAATTCATAAATAATTGAAGAATTATTTACTATTCAAAAAATAAATACTTTACAAAAGTAATATTGCAGACTCGTGTGGAGTTATTCATATAAGTATATAATCGGGTCAAGTCGGGATGTGTTGGAGTAAAACCCAAACACGACCCGAACCTGATCGGGTTTTAAATTTTAATCCCAAACCAGTTTTTGAGCATCCCAAACCCATCCCAATAAGGCCGAGTCAGGTCGGGTAACCCGATAAACCCGGTTAATTACCACCCCTAGCTGTGGGCTGTATTGTGATACAGCTACAGTGTTTTTTGGGGTAAATTACACTTCAGCCCGTGAAGTTTAGCTAAAAATATCTTGACCCCCCCTATAGTATACAAAGTAGTACATTTTTACCCCCCTTTAATTTAGTTTCAAATATTTTTCAGAAACAGAATAGAAAATATTAATATTATAATAAACAAAAAAAATTAATTTGTAAAAAATGAAACAATACGCCATCTTAGATGGCGTAAATCATTTACGCTATTACAGATGGTGTAAAGTTTGAGTTATCGTTTTAAATATCTAAAGTATCCTTGAATTTCGCCATCTATGATGGCGTAAAGATTTAAAGTTATAAAATATAACCATTCCTCCGCTCGGTGAGAAGGGACAGGTGACAACGGTCAAAAAAATAGCCCCGTTACAAACCTTCTGCGCCATCTCATTTGGCGTAAATATTCTATGTCATCTGGGATGGAGTAAATAAGGGCATTTCAGGTATTCAGCTGAATTGGCTACTTTTTATGCATCTAAGATGATGTACTGTTTCGTTTTTCATAATTTAGAACCTTTTTTTGTTTATTATAATATTAATATTTTCTGTTCCGTTTTTGAAAATTTTCTGATTTAGTTTTGATCAGCTAAAAATTACCAAATGAGGAAATTAAGTAGTTGACAAAAAGTATATTGTACTAAAATTTCAAACTTTAGGGAGCAATTTGGAACAAAATAAACTACAAGGGGATTAAGTGTTTTTTAGCTAAACTTGGGGGGGGGGGGGGGGGGGAGCAAAGTGTAATTTATCCTTCTTTTTATATAGGAAGGGTTTTAATTTTATAATATATTATATAGAAAGAGAGAGACAAATAAGATGCTATGCCCCTATATATATATATATATATATATATATATATATATATATATATATATATATATATATATATAGCGGCATGATATGTTGTGGCATACGGTACGTGCGGCACCGCACCGCAGCCGTCTGATGCACGCATCGGTGCATCAAACGGCATGCGATAGGTGCCGCACTTACCGCATGCCGCATTATAGCATTTATCTCTCTCTCTCTCTCTCTCTCTCTCTCTCTCTCTCTCTTTATATATATATATATATATATATATATATATATATATATATATATATATATATATATATATATATATATATATATATATATATATATATATATATATATATATATATATATATATATATATATATATATATATATATATATATATATATATATATATATATGGGTCAGGATCGGATGACCCATCAAAATTTTGACCCATTAATAACCCAGCACCCTTTGAGGCACCTAGAGGTTTTAAAATGGGCTGATTTTTGTAGACCTGTTGTCTATGATATGTTGATCATCCTCACAAAAAATCAGCCAATTCTAAAACCTCTAGGTGCATCAAAGGGTGCTCTTCAAATCAACGGTTAAAATTGACAGTTAAAAACCGTTGATTTGAAGTGCACATTTGATGCAACTAGAGGTTTTAGAATGGGCTGATTTTTTGTGAGGATGATCAACATACCATAGACAACATCCCTACAAAAAATCAGCCCATTCTATAACCTCTAAGTGCCCCAAAGGGTGTTGGGTTATTAATGGGTCAAAATTTGTTGGGTCATCCGATCCTGACCCAATATATATATATATATATATATATATATATATATATATATATATATATATATATATATATATATATATATATATATATATATATATATATATATAGAGAGAGAGAGAGAGAGAGAGAGAATACGGGGTATGAGCTGACAGCCCATTTCTGAATTTGGGCTGTCAGCTCACAGCCATCCGATCCCCATCATCTACCCTTGATTTAAAAAAAAAAAACATAACACCGAACCCCCTCTCTCTCTCCCTCTAGCTCCCTCTCTCTCCCGATCCACCTCCACCACCGAACCCTCTCTCTCTCCCTCTCCCTCTCTCTCCCGATCCACCTCCACCACCGGCACCAGATCCACCTCCACCACCAGCACCGGATCCACCTCCACCACCGGCCCCCTCCGGCAGCATCCCCTTCCACCTCCGGCATCGGATCCGCCTCCCCCTCCGGCACCGGCTCCCCCTTCCGGCGTCACCCCCCGACCCCTTTTGCAACTGGCCGGCCAACCCTGCGATCCGGCATCGGATCCGCCTCCCCCTCGGCCGGCCAACCCTGCGATCCGGCAACCCAGCGACCCCCTGCCATCCGGCAACCCCCCGACCCCCTGCAGCCTCGTCCCCCGACGGCGCCGGAGGAGCGAGAAGGTGGCTGCGACGGTGCCGGATCACAGGGGGACTGCGATCGGCCAAAGGGGCTGCGAAGGTGGCCGGTGCCGGTGCCGGAGAGGGTCGGGGGTTGCCGGATGGGTCGGGTGGCTGCGAAGGTGGCCGGTGCCGGTGCCGGAGAGGGTCGGGGGTTACCGGATGGTGTCGGGTGGATGCCGGAGGGGGACGAGGCTGGCCGGTGGGGGGGGGGTTTTCACCAACACAGAGAGATCGAGAGGGAGTGAGAGAGAGAGAGAAGAAGAGAGAGAGAGAGAGAGATTTGTGGGTGTTTTTTAATTTTTTTTAAACCAGTGGTACATGATGGGGATCGGATGGCTGTGAGCTGACAGCCCAAATTCAGAAATGAGCTGTCAGCTCATACTCCGTTTTCTCTCTCTCTCTCTCTCTCTCTCTCTCTCTCTCTCTCTCTCTCTCTCTATATATATATATATATATATATATATATATATATATATATATATATATATATATATATATATATATATATATAGAGAGAGAGAGAGAGAGAGAGACAGAGACAGAGAGAGAGAGAGAGAGAGAGAGTAGTGATACATTACGGCCGGGTAACGTGCGGCCACCCCCTTTGGGGTTATTTTTGGTTTTTTTTTTGGCAATTGACCACCTACCCTTGGATTGGACTCACAAAAAGTTTCAGCCCGATCCATGACCTGTAGGCTGTCCAAATGTGTTGATCTTTTATCGGTCGTTCATTTTTATCGCCATTTTGATCAACACATTTGGACGGCCTACAGGTCTTGGATTGGGCTGAAATTCTTTGTGTGTCCAATCCAAGGGTAGGTGATCAATCTCCAAAAAACAAGCCCGCACGTTACCCGTCGCAATGTATCACTACTCTCTCTCTCTCTCTCTCTCTCTATATATATATATATATATATATATATATATATATATATATATATATATATATATATATATATATATATATATATATATATATATATATATATATATATATATATATATATATAATATATATATATATATATATATATATATATATAGAGAGAGAGAGAGAGAGAGAGGGCTGGGTTCCTATGACATGTCATAGGGAGTACCCTATAACATATGGTGAATTAGTAATGCTAGAATGTTTAGAATGTGCTGATTTTTTTTTAGGGTGATCACCTTACCTAGATAGAATGTCCACAAAAAATCAAAGTATTCTAAAACTTGTTTGGGCATCAAATGCTAGAAACTTTATCGGCCATCCATTTTAACCGTTAAATTGAAATTCATATTTGATGCCTCTAGAAGTTTTAGAATGAGCCGATTTTTTGAGGGGGTTCTATCTAAGATAGGGTGATCATCCTCATAAAAATTCAGAACATTCTAAATATTCTAGGGTTACTAACTCACCATATGTCATAGGGTACTCCCTATGACATGTCATAGGAACTCATTTCCCTCTATATATATATATATATATATATATATATATATATATATATATATATATATATATATATATATATATATATATATATATATATATAGGGAAAGGGGATGCTGGACCTGAGGTGCAGCATCGTTGCTGCACCTCAGGCATTATTTTACCTACCTAGAAGTTTTGGAATTTGATGAAATTTGGTGAGGGTGTTGTTTAGGGTAAGATGACCATTCTCACCAATTTTCATCAAATTCCAAAACTTCTAGGGGGGTCAAATGGTCCAAGCAAAATCAGTCGTCCGCAGTCACCGTTAAAATCTGCAGATTTTGCTTCGACCATTTGACCCCCCGTAGAAATATTGGAATTTGATGAAAATTTGTGAGGATGATCATCTTACCCTAAACAACACCCTCACCGAATTTCATCAAATTCCAAAACTTCTAGGTAGGTAAACAAACTAGAGGTGCAGCGTTGATGCTGCATCTCGAGTGCAGGCTCCCCGTCCCCTATATATATATATATATATATATATATATATATATATATATATATATATATATATATATATATATATATATATATATATATATATATATTCATCAAATTCCAAAACTTCTAGGGGGGTCAAATAGTCCAAGCAAAATCAGCCGTCCGCAGTCACCGTTAAAATCTGCAGATTTTGCTTCGACCATTTGACCCCCCTAGAAATATTGGAATTTGATGAAAATTTGTGAGGATGATCATCTTACCCTAAACAACACCCTCATCGAATTTCATCAAATTCCAAAACTTCTAGGTAGGTAAACAAACTAGAGGTGCAGCGTTGATGCTGCACCTCGGGTGCAGGCTCCCCGTCCCCTATATATATATATATATATATGGGAAAGGGTAGTCTACTCCATGGAGTAGGAAACTTACCTACTCCATAGGTTAAATGGATGCCGTGTTTGCACTTTTTGATGGAAGTTAAGACTTGGTCAAGTTAGATTCACCCCTCCCAACAATTATCAAGAATTTTTTTTTGAGAAAAACATATGTCAAGTGGCATTTTTAGCATCCACAAAAAATATGTTTTTACGATACACAGTTTACCGTTAAATTTGTTTCAACTTGATCGAGTTGGTTTAAGTTTTTTTCTTCGGATTTTTTTCATAATCCTAATCTATCCATATTAGATTGACCATACATAAATAAAAAATTTGATTAAAAAGTGCCATGTGGCGTCTATATAACCCATGGAGTAGGTAAGTTTCCTACTCCATGGAGTAGGCTACCCTTTCCCTATATATATATATATATATATATATATATATATATATATATATATATATATATATATATATATATATATATATATATATATATATATATATATATATATATATATATATATATATATATATATATATATATATATATATATATATATATATATATATATATATATATATATATATATATATATATATATATATATATATATATATGGGGGCGGGGAGCCTGCACCCGAGGTGTAGCATCATTGTTGCACCTCTCGCTTGTTTACCCCCCCTACAAGTTTTGAAATTTGATGAAATTTGGTGAGGGTGTTGTCTAGGGTAAGATGATCATCCTCACAAATTTTTATCAAATTCCAAAACTTCTAGGGGGGTCAAATGGTCGAAGCAAAATCTGCAGATTTTAACGGTGACTGCGGACGGCTGATTTTGATTCGACCATTTGAACCCCGTAGAAGTTTTAGAATTTGATGAAAATTTGTGAGGATGATCATCTTACCTTAGACAGCACTCTCACCAAATTTCATCAAATTCCAAAACTTCTTGGATGGTCAAACAATGGCTGAGGTGCAGCAACGACGCTGCACCTCAGGTCCAGCATCCCTTTTCTCTCTCTCTCTCTCTCTCTCTCTCTCTCTCTCTCTCTCTCTATATATATATATATATATATATATATATATATATATATATATATATATATATATATATATATATATATATATATATATATATATAGGGAAAGGGTAGCCTACTCCATGGAGTAGGAAACTTACCTACTCCATGGGTTATATAGATGCCACATGGTACTTTTTAATCAAATTTTTTATTCATGTATGGTCAATCTAATATGGATAGATTAGGATTATGAAAAAAAATCCGAAGAAAAAAACTTAAACCAACTCGATCAAGTTAAAACAAATTTAACGGTAAACTGTGTATCGTAAAAACATATTTTTTGTGGATGCTAAAAATGCCACTTGGCATATTTTTTTTTCAAAAAAAAATTCTTGATAATTGTTGGGAGGGGTGAACCTAATTTGACCAAGTCTTAACTTCCATTAAAAAGTGCAACACGACATCTATTTAACCTATGGAGTAAGTAAGTTTCCTACTCCATGGAGTAGGCTACCATTTCCCATATATATATATATATATATATATATATATATATATATATATATATATATATATATATATATATATATATATATATATATATATATATATAGGGATGCTTAGATGCGGTTCGCAGCCGTCCACTGCACCGACCGCGTGCATCCGATGCACGGAGTGGTACATCGGACGGTTGCGGACCGGGGACCGCACGGACCACAGATCACACCTAAGCATTCCCATATATAAATGTTAAAATACGGCATGCGGTGTCACCCCACAGCCGTCTGTTGCATCCAATTCATGCATCACACGCATGTAGCGGTGCATCAGACGACTGTGGTATAACGCCACATGCACCGCACACAGCACCGTAACCTACCTCTCTCTCTCTCTCTCTCTCTCTCTCTCTCTCTCTCTCTATATATATATATATATATATATATATATATATATATATATATGACGGTTTAAGTATTATCCACATGATCGATCTTTGGGATCCAGGAGGCACTTAGGTTTATTAGTGGTCCGTATAGTATTGGGGACCGGATGGGGGGGATGGGTAGGGTGGTAGGAGCTTGTTGCCTCAAAAGAAGCAGGAGGAGACGCGATGAGCTGTGTGTGCACACAATGAGGGGAGGGCGAGGAGAGTATTTGAATCATGCCATCCCATGTGATGTGCCTCTCTCTCTCTCTCTCTCTCTCTCTCTCTCTCTCTCTCTCTCTCTCTCTCTCTCTCTCTCTCTCTCTCTCTCAGTGTGTGTTGAAAAATATTATTTAGTAGGACTGAAACTTGGACGGGTAGAACCCGACCGACCCATGTTCAACCTGATATTGGATTGGATTTGGATAGTCGTAGAATGAGTTGGGTTATGGGTTGGGTTTAGAAAAGGTCAACCAGATTAATATTTGGACAGACTTGAGTTGAGGGTCCTGGTTGCCCGACCCAACCCGAACCCAATTAATATGTATGTTTCTTCAATCTTTAATCTATTATTTTTTCTTATGTATTAGTTTTGTCAATTATATTCCAAATCATAACTTTTAAACATTTCAAATGGTAGTGTACATTGATACTTGTCTCTTTTATATTAGTAATAGATAATTTTTTATTATTATCAATTATTTCTTGGTAGAAAATTTTATTTGTGAAATTTGATATGGTTGAATGGTAATCGAGTATTTGTCCTACACATAATCTTTTTTTTTTTTTTTGAGAAATAGTGAAGTTTTTTCTAGAAATAACAACGTATATGGCTATTATTAGAAGAGATAAATTAATGCATTGAAATATAATAGGGTGATATTATAAAGAAGTCTTAACCCGATCAACCCACTTGGTTGGGTTGAGTTGAGAATTCTCAACCCAAGGTTGAGTTGGGTTAGAGTAAGAGTTAAGATATACCACCTTTGGGTTGGGTTAGGATTGAGCACCAACCCAACCCAACCCGTCCGAGTTTCACCCCTATTATTTAGCCTAAATAGTCAGCCCGATTGTTGTGTCCCGATCGTAGTCGTCCAGTGCACCCAACCCCAATAGTGAATTGCATTCAACCCGGACTGGCAGGCAAAATAACGTTGTGATCAAATGCCACATCAATCGGGTAAACCATTCGGGACAAACACTTCGGGCTGAACGAGTTGTTTGGCCCAGTCTAAATCCTAACTAACACGCGATCTAGTGT